>JAVTVY010010508.1:0-44408 GCA_036873755.1 Hanleya hanleyi | reverse complement strand
GGGGGTGTAATACAATGGTACAGCTGTGATGTAATATATTTACTTACTACTTGACATTCATCATAGTGTATTTCAAATACCACAAATGGTGTATTTCATAAACACCTAGAGTGACTCTTTATGACGGATCAGACACTAGGGTGGACTTCTCACACATTCTCACTTAATCATTGGATAAACAGTTACAAAATATTGACATATCCCATTGGACACAAAATTTTGCCAATATTTGATGTAGTCTTGCGACATCATGTAACTATTATAAATTCATTGGACTGATTAGAATTTCAGGCAAAATTGAGGGGTGACTGAATGTTAAACGACGTTTTGAATTATTATAGGATTATAATCTGCATAGGAATATGTCCAGTGTATAAATAAAAAAATACTATATAATGTCTTTTTTTTTTTGGAATATGACATTAATGCATATTGGTTTACAATGACCTTCCACAAGGGGTATTGCAAGTATTTTTGTGGACAATGCAGCTAATAATTACTGGTATCCATATGTGTATAGCTGATAAACTATGATACAGGGGCCTAATGTTATTTTGGAAATACATACATAGCCTAAGCCTTATATTTCATTCATCCACTTCTGGTATGGGAAAACGACATGCTAAATGTAATAAGTAATTGGAAATTGTAAAATACCACCAAGTGGTAACAGCAAATTATATCAATGACATATTCAAACAGACAGCACTGCAGACAGCAAAATTCTTTCACGCAGTGAATGAATGAATGATGAACAACAATGAACTTCAAGCATAGTCCAGTTTTCGACAGCCCCGATTTCAAAACACAAAGCGAAAGGGGACGAGATTTCTGCGCACACTCCTAAACGTATTCAGTGTTGAAGCGCAGTTCAAATGAATGTTTGTCCATAATACTTACCAGAAAACAGATTGATGTAAACAGTAACGGGACGAGTAATGTTGAGCAGCAAACAACACCGTACCGCAAGCTTTTCTCCAGACACAGCAGGTGGCGCTGCAGGGTGTAATGTTGGGTCATCTGCTTCACAAAATGAGAGGGCTACATGTATTTGCACATTATTTATCATTCTATCACAGTAATGGGACTTTGTTTGCATATGATGGTGTCACTTTTCTATCATAAGTAGTATGCTGGCCATTGTGGACGATTTTTTTGTAAGTGAATTACTGTACTAAGGATGTTCAGGGATGGTGATGATTCAAAACAGTTCTGTTTTCTTCCTCTTCTGGATGTAATACCACATCTTTAGCCTGATGATTCGTTGTATCACGTTACCATTTCATCGTTTCTGTCACATTGAATGATTCCGGTGACCATTATCTTGTGATGCAGGAATGTCAAATAGACCAAATATTTCACATAGTCCAAGTTATGAAATAATGCACGCACTTTCACCATCGTCCGAAACCCTGAAGTTTAATGATAGGCGCTGTGACGTGTCTCTGATCTTTCTTGCAAGCAGTTGGTCCTAATAAAGAAATAAAGAATTATAAAGATAATCTGTTTTCACTATCCTGTCAATATAAGCTTACATTTATAAGTACATGTACCATTCAGTAAAATTTTGGCTCATCAACATGGAGCCTTCTCCAGATGAAGCATTGATGACCTCCCCAACCCACCCACCAACACAGTGGCAAAATTATTCATTCTTGTTGCTGGTTTTAGTATGGTCTATGGGCATAATATATCTTATTATTAGTGTTGAAAATGGCAGATTATTCCTTACATCTTCAACTGCGATAAAATCCATTACATGATGATGATGTTCACTCTGTGGGAGCCATATACACTGTCTCCCCATTCATCTTCCTTCAACAGTCAGACACAAACAAATGGATTCCTTCTGACCTTCTCCCCGCTACACTTACTGTAGGAGAAAATACAAAAATATTAAATGGAGTAACATCAAACAGAACTAATATATTTATAAAGGTTGGGAGAAATATCCCGATTTTCATGACAGGCACTCATCCTCCCGGTCCCACACAACCCTGGCAATTTCTGGCAAGGCTTTGGTGTTTGGACCTCCCATTGAAAAGGAAATATCCTGGACAAAAGAGTGACAATACAACTTGCAGCAGATCCTTTGTCAATTACATTTCGTGAGTCTTACACCAAATCGTTGCCCAATTTCTGCCCCCTCCCCCGGGAATATCTCACAAAATCAATCCCCCATTGTCCTGCCACATAAAACAGGATTGTGTGTAGTGGGCATGGTGATGGGTGGTGGTGGCTGGGGGGAGGGGGGGTGTAATACAATGGTACAGCTGTGATGTAATATATTTACTTACTACTTGACATTCATCATAGTGTATTTCAAATACCACAAATGGTGTATTTCATAAACACCTAGAGTGACTCTTTATGACGGATCAGGCACTAGGGTGGACTTCTCACACATTCTCACTTAATCATTGGATAAACAGTTACAAAATATTGACATATCCCATTGGACACAAAATTTTGCCAATATTTGATGTAGTCTTGCGACATCATGTAACTATTATAAATTCATTGGACTGATTAGAATTTCAGGCAAAATTGAGGGGTGACTGAATGTTAAACGACGTTTTGAATTATTATAGGATTATAATCTGCATAGGAATATGTCCAGTGTATAAATAAAAAAATACTATATAATGTCTTTTTGGGGGGGGTGGGAATATGACATTAATGCATATTGGTTTACAATGACCTTCCACAAGGGGTATTGCAAGTATTTTTGTGGACAATGCAGCTAATAATTACTGGTATCCATATGTGTATAGCTGATAAACTATGATACAGGGGCCTAGTGTTATTTTGGAAATACATACATAGCCTAAGCCTTATATTTCATTCATCCACTTCTGGTATGGGGAAACGACATGCTAAATGTAATAAGTAATTGGAAATTGTAAAATACCACCAAGTGGTAACAGCAAATTATATCAATGACATATTCAAACAGACAGCACTGCAGACAGCAAAATTCTTTCACGCAGTGAATGAATGAATGATGAACAACAATGAATTTCAAGCATAGTCCAGTTTTCGACAGCCCCGATTTCAAAACACAAAGCGAAAGGGGACGAGATTTCTGCGCACACTCCTAAACGTATTCAGTGTTGAAGCGCAGTTCAAACGAATGTTTGTCCATAATACTTACCAGAAAACAGATTGATGTAACGGGACGAGTAATGTTGAGCAGCAAACAACACCGTACCGTAAGCTTTTCTCCAGATACAGCAGGTGGCGCTTCGTAAAACAAAGGGCGATAACCGATAGCCGAGTTGAACCAAATTCCAGTTGAACGTTGAACCAGAAAGTGTTTTTTTTGACAACCACGGCGGGAAGAGCGATAAAGAGGGCGGGAAATATGTTGAACCGATTTACAGTTGAACGTATACTCGGTCGGGAATAATTGTGACCCACACAACAGTATTACATGTTTCATTTTGATAACTTCTATGGTTGTTTCTGACGGTGGATAGGCTATTATATGGGCGAGAATAGTAATATGTCATCAAAATAAGTGCATAACAGCGAAGTTTCCCAAATCGACACACGTTATTAACGAGTTCGACGTTCAGCCGATTATTAGTTTTAAGTATTACCACATAATTTGTTTGGAAAAGGCTACAGAATTTTACTTCAATATTAACAAGAGAATTTTTCTCTGCTCTCAGGCATCCATATGCCATTGTTTCAGTCATATTGGTGTCGTTCACCATGCACGAAGTTTCATGTGGTTGAACGTTGAACCAGTTATAGGTTTAACGTAGAACCAATAATAGGTTCAACGTTTACAACCAACCTAGTATCATGTGGTTATACGTAGAACCAGTTATAGGTTGAATGTAGAACCAATAACAGGTTCAACGTTTACCTCCATGCAAGTATCATCAATTCCAACTGAAACGTTCAACCAGATTCCGGGTAAACGTTTACTGTCATTAAAAATTGGTTCAACGTTGAACTGATAACAGGTTGAACATTTACTCCCCGAAATTGGCCGTTTTTACAGTGTACGGATCATGCTGCCAAACATGTCCGAGCAGGTTGTGTGCAAATCTGTAACATGAAAGTGGAATCGTCAGAATGAATAAGATATTTAGCCCCCGGAAATTTTTTTTTTGAGGTTTTTCTTATCCCTATTTCTGCTCAAATGTTTGTAGCATCGCTTACTCGAATATTTAGGATATATTTCCGCCGGTTGTTATTTTCGGATTCGGCTTGATTTCCGTTTCTGCACTCGTCATATCAGCTGTCGAGGACGCCGTCTGTCAATTTATCAGTCATTGTGACCAAGTTCTTAGCTATATATTGTACGTTATGGTACGTCTGTTTTATATAAATTCAAGGAAATTCACTGAATGCTGTGTTTGTCACTTATTTTCTTGCTAATGTAGAAATTCACTTGCCTTGCCAAAGATTTTCAGGAGAGTAACTGAAACACTCGCCAACACTCGCCTTTGATTTACACACCTGGTGTGATATTATTAGACCGTTCAACATGCGACAATTCCGTTAGTAAGCCTGTAAGGACAGTTATAAATGTAATCTGCAGGAGTCTTTTTTCCTGTTGCCGTATCCATATATCGAGGAAATAAATCTTGTTTGTGCGACAGGTCTTCCTCTCTGGATTATGTCATCTATCTATGTATTGACACGAAGCAGTCCACATACCATTTTCACTGGAAGCAGTCCATCCAATTTGTGTAATTCAGTCCCTCTCCACAAACTTTGGGAATTTGACAAAGGTTTGTAATTGACCTTCTGTGAAGTCCATGTGCACAACTGGCTCCTTCAACTGTTCAATGAGAATGACAATCTGTCTTCTGAAATATAAAAAGTGTCACTGTCAAGACAGATAACTGTTACATGTACACACTGACTACATGTACTATTACAGTACAAATTCAGGCATTTGTCTCTGCCTTGCAGATTGCGGAGGCTAATTGACAGGATTGAGGGCCTGCAATATAGTCTGATAAGTGCATCTTCTTCTAATCCTGGTCATGTGCCTATTCAGAAAGCTTACTTCAGAAAAAAATCATAGTATCTGCTAACCCCGGGCTACATGTACATGCAAGCATTCCTCTGGTTCCATTCATCTAAATGAACATGTGTATTCTGAAAACTTGTACATCGAACACTAACACCCAAGTCTACAAGCATGCATTAAAGGTCAAAACACTCATATGAAGACAAGTACACCCTGGGTATCCACTCCGTGATAAGGTTGTAGAAAAAGTCTTTCATTGCTCCTGGAGGTCTGTAAACTTCCCCTTCAATGTACCTCCAGGGCCATATTCAGAGTTTATTTGGGGACACCCTTTCTTGCCTTTTTTGTCTTTTTGGGGCGCATTTCTATGTATTTGGGCGCATTTGTATGTAAAAAGCATCAAAATTGACTGTAAAGTTTGGGTGCCCATACCCCTTAATAGGTATCAAAAATGGCTCTGGATATGGCCCTGACCTCTGAGAGTGAACAGACCAGAAGATTTCGTTGGATACATTTCCTGTACCATGAACACTCTTGTTTAGTTCACCATTGAACGATTCGAAGGCAAAACATGAATATGCCCAAAGTGGTCCCCACATTCTGACGTTGTCAACCAGATGGATCAAGTTATGTACATTCTGTCCGACGACACGCAGACCATAAAGCCGCGAAATGTTCTTGTAAATAGACTTCAAGACTACTTCTGCTCTTTGTTGAAGAAGTAAATAGATCCCCTCAACCAGACAGGAATAATGCTCCAAGTATGTTTCATGTAGCTCTCCCATAAGGACTGGTAAAGAATAGACGAGTAGCCATGAACGAAACTCGGATGCTTTCCAATGACAAGCCTGGCGCAGGCTGCGCGGTAGTCGATGAATCAAATAAGGAGGTTTGATGGATTTAAGCTTTGCATCCATGTCATTCAACTGACCACCAATGAAGTATGCTTTGTTGCGATTCTTTGGGTCCGTCCACAGGATGAGTAATTTCTTGGTAATACCCAATAAAGCATCATGCATGTAATCAATTGCAGTGTTGGATATAGGGCTAAAAGCAGGAAGGTACATCCTGACGTTTTTTCCATGGAAGCCTTTGACAGCTCGACCAGACTTGGAAGCGGTATCAATGTTTTGCTCAATTGATTCTGTAGTCCTGTGTTCGACCGGATGCTTAAATGGATAAGAGCGACAGTGTCCTTTTCCGCTAGTAACGACGACACCACTTTCCTTGCAGAAAATGCATCCATACTCGCCATTGTTTTGCGTCATGTTGAATAACGAAGCACGAGCCGGTAAATCCATGGTTACCACAGTGGTTAATACCACACTTCCACAGAGATTGCATGTCCACGACAAAGGGATGGAAAAATGTGTTGCATGGTGGTTTCCCATCTCCTTGCCACAATCCCCATAGTATCATGTTCTTTCTGAGAAATCTTTCCTTTGAACCCAATTCATTAACGACAAGGTATATGGGCCAAAGGGAGACTGTAGATGACTTGAACAGAAGTACACCATCTGTATAGAGAGTTACAGTTATATTACTTGTGGAAGAAAGATGCTCCCCAGTTCTTTGTAACTCGCTCCATCATGTATGTCATAGATTACAACACATATAAGGGAAGTGGGAAGAGGTGCCGACATACTGACTGCGTCACATGACTTCACAGAATAGTCTTCTGGTTAACCTATTCTAAAGCACATACCAAGAATCTAACGATTCGTGATATGTGTTGTATCTCAGGTACGCTTTTATTGTACTTGTTCATGTGGCAACTTGGACGATATGACCACACGGCCCCTAGCACCGGCATAAGCGGTATTAGATACAAATCTAGAGAGCTATGATGGAAATGCTCTGACAACTCGTATACTGGTAATTGGTGAGCTGTTTTGCTGTGACAACTCGTACATTGGAGATTGGTGAGCTGTATCGTCGTCGTCGCTGTGAGACTCTTCAATTTTCTCCCAGTTTCCTCCCCTTTCAATAACTTCTCTTAACTGTGCATCAATATCTCCGGTTACGAAATAGTTCTTGGCTCGCTTATCACCGATGACTTTGTATCGCAAAGATTGGCATCCTGGCGTTTGGCAATTCACAATGGATGTATCAGAAGGAAATAGCCCTCCACACCGTACACAGTAGTCATTGAAATGGATGATGTTTGCTGCATATCCACATTTCTCTCTGGCCATCGTGACACTAGTTTTACATAAGTTGTTCGGTGGAAGATGCAGATTTATCAATTCCATCAGCTGCTTGAAAGCTGCATTAGTAATGTCATGAAAGGAAGCATATGCACAAATAGCGTACAAATGTTCTTGGTGAGTTATTGGTGCATTTTGTATCGATCCATTTGGTGGGACAACAAACAAAGTTGGGCTGACTTCTTGAATGTCGGCTAAGCCTGATCCCATCTCAATATCCTCATCTGATACCAGACTTTCTCCATCATGTTCACTGCAAAGACTTGAAAGCTCCATGTCAAATTCATAATCGATGTCCTCCAAAAAGAAGGATGACTCGGTATTTAAGACTTGCGGAGCTGTTGAAGTTGATTGCACACTGTGGGATATTCCATCAGTGTAGCCTTGTGGAGCTGTTGAAGTTGATTGCAGGCTGTCGGACATTCCATCAGTGTAGCCTTGCGGAGCTGTTGAAGTTGATTGCAGACTGTGGGACATTCCATCCTTGTAGCCTTGCGGAGCTGTTGAAGTTGATTGCAGACTGTGGGACATTCCATCAGTGTAGCCTTGCGGAGCTGTTGAAGTTGATTGCAAACTGTCGGACATTCCATCAGTGTACCCTTGCGGAGCTGTTGAAGTTGATTGCAGACTGTGGGATATTCCATCCTTGTAGCCTTGCGGAGCTGTTGAAGTTGATTGCAGACTGTGGGACATTCCATCAGTGTAGCCTTGCGGAGCTGTTGAAGTTGATTGCAGACTGTGGGATATTCCATCAGTGTAGCCTTGCGGAGCTGTTGAAGTTGATTGCAGACTGTCGGATATTCCATCAGTGTACCCTTGCGGAGCTGTTGAAGTTGATTGCAGACTGTGGGACATTCCATCAGTGTAGCCTTGCGAAGCTGTTGAAGTTGATTGCAGACTGTGGGACATTCCATCAGTGTAGCCTTGCGGAGCTTTTGAAGTTGATTGCAGACTGTGGGACATTCCATCAGTGTAGCCTTGCGGAGCTGTTGAAGTTGATTGCAAACTGTCGGACATTCCATCAGTGTACCCTTGCGGAGCTGTTGAAGTTGATTGCAGACTGTGGGATATTCCATCCTTGTAGCCTTGCGGAGCTGTTGAAGTTGATTGCAGACTGTGGGACATTCCATCAGTGTAGCCTTGCGGAGCTGTTGAAGTTGATTGCAGACTGTCGGACATTCCATCAGTGTACCCTTGCGGAGCTGTTGAAGTTGATTGCAGACTGTGGGACATTCCATCAGTGTAGCCTTGCGGAGCTGTTGAAGTTGATTGCAGACTGTGGGACATTCCATCAGTGTAGCCTTGCGGAGCTGTTGAAGTTGATTGCAGACTGTGGGACATTCCATCAGTGTAGCCTTGCGGAGCTGTTGAAGTTGATTGCAGACTGTGGGACATTCCATCAGTGTAGCCTTGCGGAGCTGTTGAAGTTGATTGCAGACTGTGGGACATTCCATCAGTGTAGCCTTGCGGAGCTGTTGAAGTTGATTGCAGACTGTGGGACATTCCATCAGTGTAGCCTTGCGGAGCTGTTGAAGTTGATTGCAGACTGTCGGATATTCCATCAGTGTACCCTTGCGGAGCTGTTGAAGTTGATTGCAGACTGTGGGACATTCCATCAGTGTAGCCTTGCGAAGCTGTTGAAGTTGATTGCAGACTGTGGGACATTCCATCGGTGTAGCCTTGCGGAGCTGTTGAAGTTGATTGCAGACTGTGGAACATTCCATCGGTGTAGCCTTGTGGAAATGTTGAAGTTGATTGCAGACTGTGGGACATTCCATCGGTGTAGCCTTGCGGAGCTGTTGAAGTTGATTGCAAACTGCCGGACATTCCAACAGTGTAGCCTTGTGGAGCTGTTGAAGTTGACTGCAGACAGTGGGACATTCCATCAGTGTAGCCTTGTGGAGCTGTTGAAGTTGACTGCAGACAGTGGGACATTCCAACAGTGTAGCCTTGCGGAGCTGTTGAAGTTGACTGCAGACAGTGGGACATTCCATCGGTGTAGCCTTGCGGAGCTGTTGAAGTTGACTGCAGACAGTGGGACATTCCATCAGTGTACCCTTGTCGCGTACATGCTTGAAAACATTCTTCATGGTTAGATACATGTACTCCGATATCAGCTGGAGATGAATGTTCATGTAACCTGGAATACAAATAAAGTTCAAAAATGTGTTAAAACTTTGGTTTGATGGAAACAGCTATATCCATATAAACAATTCTCTCTTTGACTGAATGACAGTATTTGGATATTGCATACACACTGTGATGTGTCATATATGGATATGCTGGTCATTTTCATCGATTGTGCCTGTTGAAAGCCGACAAACCCTGCTATGACACCACACAGCGTGCAAATTATCTGACAACAAAGGCACCAAGACTTAACTCTCCAGTCAATTTGATTAAAACTCAGACTTAAAAACGACTCCTTTATCGAAAATGTCGCTGATTAACATCTGGGACACTATCTCAAATCTGTCACGCATGTCAGATTGGCGACAAATCACAGGTCAACTTCAATGAGCAAATAGGTGCCTGTCCGATTATTTCTTATTCAATTCTCGGCTTCTGGACATTCCCGAGCGAAGCAGCTGATCGTCCAATATGGACGACTCTCATACCTCTCGATCTCAATCAAATTTAGTGACGGTAAAATTCAAGGGCGAAATGGAAATGGTGTGCCATAAATTTGACGTGCCCGCAATAAAGCAGGAGCAACTGCCTACTGGCTACGGGAAATCTTTGCCTTAGCACATGTTGCCGAGTGCGGCGAACGAGGCACAGAAATATCCAACCCAGGCGGCTGACGAAGTTTTTTGCTCTTCATGAGCAATCACCGAACTTTATTATTCTCTCTCCGTTGCTCTCTTTAATGACAGACCAGGTGAAAAGATTAAGGGATCTCTCTGGAACTGCTGGATATATAGGTACGGTTATTTTGTTTTCAAAGTTGAAATGATGAACTTCCGCCATGTTCACATGTGAAGAACGAGGATTTCCCGTCTCCTCGGCAAAAGTCGAACGTGCCCGGCATAAGCCGACACGCTATACTACGAGGCGTCTCATTGGGCGACTATTTGATGCGGAAACGTTCGGAGTTCATCTGATGGAGTTGTTATGGGCTCTATCTCAGATCTTAATCAGCGACACATCCGATACAGGACCGGTTATTAAGTCTGAGTTTTAATCAGATTCCTCTCCAGTTTGACTTGATCATCTGATTCCGATATTTCCTTGCTTCTCATTCGGTTATTCGCACATGAGAGAGTGGGTGGAATGTGGTTCGACATGCAAAATGGAAGGATCCTGACGTCGTAAAATATACCATAATAGGTACAATTTGCAGCCCACAGGGACTTGCATTGAGGTATTCATGGAAGTCCCAACTTTTGCCTCCAGATACTGAAAATTGAGTGTATTTTTTTTCACCTGGTTTGCGTTTTTATCAGTTTTTGCCACCGGTGACCCAACTGTTATTGAGTCTTCCTGTGCATTTGCTGCTGACATATATGTAATGGTTCCGACAAAAAGGTTACAGCTCAGGGTAAAGTGATTTCATCAAATTCGACATGATCATCAACAGTTATATCAGAATTTATTTGAAAATAAAACGAGAACTCCATCACATATTTAATACTTGTTCATGAACATTGTTGTTTTCATATATTTCCCTGGATATAATCTTTTTGTAATCTGATACACAATACATGAAAAAATGCTTTTATCTAAAGAAATATGCACCAATTAATGACGGTGCTGATAATTAATGTACGGTGCTGATACGTAGTCACAGGTCTTAATTTGCGAGGAATTCAAGCAGAGCCAAGAATGACAGTGATAGGGTCTGCAAAAGTAGAGTTGGCGGGGGGGGGGGGGGGGGGGGGGTGTGTTACATTACATGTATGTGGACAGTTGTCAAATATCTAACTGACTATTACTTTCAAGCTGTTTTTGTGCAGTAAAGGAATACAGCATTGGGATATTGCATGGCTATATTTTGAAACAGCAAATTAATCTGATGTCTTTAAATAATGGGGCTTACCTTTGTGAACCCATTAAACATGGTTCTTTCCTGCTGCACCTGTAATATAGAATACATAACAAATAATAATCATCTTTGTATTACAAAGACAGAATTTCATATAGGTACTTCCTCGGACAAGCTTAAAAAAAGTGAATGATAAAAAACCATTGCTGGCTTTTTAGATTTACTGTATCGGACAAAATGTGACTGATGATTTTAGTTTGCATCAGGTGAAGTTATATCACACTGGTACAGTGAGCTATTTCTGGGTGTAATAAGTGAGATATAACAAAAAAGTGCCCTTGGGATTACGACTGCAACGGTGTTTCAACGGCCAACATACGTCACTGTGCTGTCGTTGTGGAGTATATAGATAACAAATCAACGACAGGACGAGCGGGACCAACGTCATGATATAACATCCAATGTTGGTAAAAAAAAAAGAGAAACCCTCCAAGTCTGAAGCAGATTGGAATGGCGCCAGCTCTGTCAGATGTGATATTAAACAGGCAGGTTACTCGAGAAGAAAATACCGCACGTCGTTATTTTCATGACCTAAAATAATTTGAGCAATATTCCTGAGCAATTTCTAATTGTTTAAAAAAACAAATATTACAATGCAATATCTACTGATTGCTCTTTTCTTAAATATCGCCTCTGATTCATAGTTATATTTCAAATAGGTGTTGTTAGAATTGTCCGTAAAAACTATCCGCTTATGGTATAGAAATGGCTCCGGTGTTTGAAACTGCGATCTCCGAATGCTCAAAAATAAAGCAAAAGGATACACATGTACCGTGACTAAATATGAATGAAACAACCTTGAGTGTGACGGACAATAAGCCAAATCCCCCTTCCCCGTGACTAAATTTGCCAAAGTGGTGATCGTTTCTCTCGTTCCTGATGCGATGCGAGATTAACCATGTCATATATGCCAATATAGCCTAGGGACCGGATGCTTATTTATTTATTTAAAGTACTTACTACTTGATGTTCTGTGCAAAAACTAAACAACTGACCACCGTAGGATACTATCGATTCCACCACAGTAAATGGCAACATTCGTGGTAAACATAAAATGTACATCCGGACATTTGTTCTCTTGGGGTAGATTAATAGTATTCCAACATAACATTGGGCTCAGTTTCCCGACGTAACGTTGACTGAGGGATTAGTTATATCTGTGGATTCTGAGAGATAAAGGAATCACTGCAAGTCTGCTTCTTTGTACTACTTAGATTGCGTCAACTCATTCCATTTCGGGATTGGAAGATTACGGTTAAGGATTAACCCAGAATTTTTCTGGCAACAACAAATCAATATTGACAAAAAACAATCCAATGGTTAATCGGTGCAGCCACAAAACAGCTATGATACAGCATGAGAGGGAAACTATGTGCTTTGGATATTATTGGTCATGTTGCACAAATTGTTTTAGCCTAAAGAGATAATACCTCTTAGACATAGTTGAATTCTGTCTACGATTTATAAATACTGTATCTATCGGTGGTAAATATTCCCCAGATCAAATTATAATTGAGTAATTAATAAGAAAGAGTGTCAAGTGGCATTATATGTGAAAATAGAGGTAACGGGTTGTATTATGAAGACAATGACAGTGAAATCAGCCAAACATTTTACAACAAATTATAACCCTTTCGGTTGAGGCAATGGCGTATACGTAACTCATGGAATTTAGTCAATCATGATATAGCTAGAAGAAGCGTCACCATAAATATATTAATATTGACCATCATTCCTACCTTTAGTGTGTCAAATCGTCACTGTATATCTGAAATATTGCTGAATGCGACGTTAAACCTTAATTCTCTCTCTCTCTCTCTCTCTTTAGTGTGTCAAGTCTCAGAGTCTTAACCCTGTCAGTCCTGGGCTGAGCATTATCAAACTTTCTACGCTATCTCCGGAACGACAACAAATTGAGAGCTGACACTTCGCGATTTTGTCGTTTATCATATTGGGATCATTTTGAGCCTACTTGCATACCCCGTGCAGAGGATTACGGGTAAATTACAAATGTCGTCCTTGTGGGGTACGAGAAAAAGGATGTTTAAATCCAAAAGTTCCTGCCTTCTGAGAGGAAAAGTGGAAAAAACTATTTTATTTCTCATCCGATTACTATTGACTAATTAATGATGGAGTTTTTGTGCAGAAAACACATAAACCAAAAAAAAAAATAATGAAATCTAAAGGAAAAAATGACAAAATGACCTCACTGTGACATCATCTAAGCGGTCATCTTGGATTTTGTAGAGCGGTTGAGCGTGACTGAAGAGTATAGTGTGGTAAGTTTTAGTCTCCTAGCTCAAGGGGTAAGAACAAAATATTTAGGGATGGGGCCGCAATGGCCCTCCCGGTCTGGACATGTCCCAAAAAGCCCAGGTAGGTCAGACAGTGTTAATTAATGATGTAAAATATTAAGCACATTTGTTAACTTTCAAATTTTATTAATTTTAATAAGTCGAATTAAATTAATTTTTACATGACTCATTCAGTTTACAGTTCGGAAACTGTAATTAGACATTATGTATCAGAAAAATAATACTGCAGGAAGTTGAAGATTTACACAAAAATATAATCATATAATCTGGTGGCATTCGGAAATACAATACCCCCTCACAAAATTGCTTCCGTGGTCAATACTTAATGGGATGTCGAAAATCATCAGCCTTTGCCTATTTTTCCAGGCTGACGCAGATGGTTTCTGTAATAGGTGTAGCCATTCGACTTTTGGTATTTCGCTCAAAAGGATGTAAAATGTACATAATGTACATGAATCAAGGAAAGCATATTCTAACGTAGATAGGATCCGAACTTTTTTGTTGACTTTTCATCACCACGAACAAAGGGAGCAGAGTTTTTACACTTCACTAATTATGCTATGTCTGTTATGGGAAAGCGGGTAATTTCCCAATGGGTATCGAGTTGAGCATGGACTAGTGCTAACAGTTTGATGTACTGTTCCCGTAGTCAGTTCAAATAACTGTGGAAACTACATAATAAATACATGGAAAAATTATTTCGTATAATTGCCATTTAGCTTTTGTTCATTACAGTAGCTCCTGCATGTAGGTTTATATATTATATCTATTCTAGCATAATTTAACAAATAATTACTGTGTCGTATTTTATTCGGTCCTAATATTACAGGTAAGGCTGATGAGGGCGTGACACGTGACATATATTTACAGTTTTAGGCTATTCTGACTCATTTTGTATTTTCACATAATTTCTGGAATAATACCTGCGGATATGACGGCCATGGGACTGACCGTTTGTTTATCAATTCACCACGAAGACGAATTTCAATAAGTCTATATGCTCTCTACATATTTTGCGAAATGTGTCACGTCTTCATCGTACAATGAGATTCAGATGAACGATAACAGGTGGGTGGAGAGCAGGCAAATAATATCCTTTCCGATGTGAGAAGTCACGTGGCCAGATAATAAAGTAGAGACTATGTTGTTCGTAACAGAGAATATCATTCCCCATGGGATTCTTTATGTGTCTCCACATTTTTTGTATTTGATCTGAGACTAGTTTTTCATTCAACAAAGGAGGAACATCACAATACAATAAAATCGCATATGGCTTTCGCAAACACTCAATTGCGAAAGCCATATGCGATTCCTGTTCGTATTGTCACAGAGACAATCACGACAGGTTGTCAGGCACGATGGATCCTCACCATGACCGATAGTAATCACGTTTCCTCCTCGGTGCAATCACGCACACAGTACCGTTGTGAAATTTTTCAAACTGTCTTTTACAAAACAATGTCTTTATGATGGCGATAGTCCGCCATATGAGCTCTCTTTCCAGGAGAATGTAAACCTATGGGTCCAGGATCTGGTTGAGCGATGCCATACGAATCATGAGCAGGTCTAGTTTGTTTTCACCTGGTACCAGTCCGGTCTGATTTATGATTACTCGGACCTGAAACGACAATAAATATATTACTGGTCAGTAAGTGTGAGATATGTGTGAGGTCCCTCATCTTGCATTGTAGCATATACAGTGAAACCAAAGTTGATTGTTTGACTTTCAACGTAAAAGCCTATTTATGTGACTGAAATCTGGGATGGGATGCCTGTATGTGCCATGTTGAAACAAATCCCACCCAAATCATATCAACGTACTAACATTCAGAAACATCAGTCGATCATCCGTTCTTCTAACTGTGACAGGCCGTCACTTGATCTGTATTTGCAAGGTATGATTTGCCTCCTTTGACTTGAGAACTCTTGTGCAGTCAGTTATGTAGAACGTATTGTCGTGTCGAGACAGACGACTGTGCAGGTTTGTAAATCATTTAATTCGTCAGCTATATAGCCTGTAGATAACTAAATATCCATGCAACATTTTTCATAAGATATTGGTGTAACTGCCTACCATGATATTTAGCCGAATATGAACAAAATATGTCTGTAAAACGTCAATGTCTACGTGCATCTAAAACCACGTGGTGTTGTTGTTGTCTTCAGTGGGATCGTCTTGCGTCATGCATGGATACTGTTAATATTTATGGAAAGTTTCTTATGCTATGATTAATCCTGTTACAGATAAACTGTGTCGTTCTGACGGGAACAGGAGCCAGCTGTAATGGTTACCTGGTTGTACACCGCTTGGCGCACCTGATTTGAGGTACATACGTGTGTATTATGTACTGATTGTTTCCCGCCAGATTATGATGTGTTGATATTTGCATTGTAGATAGATTTACGACTACTGTGCTTTGATATAATGAATGATGCAATTAATAGAGTCGATCTAACAGTGACACGATTATCTAGGAGACTTGTGTCGTCTCGTGTGGTGCCAAAATCAGTCAAATTGACAACGGGTTTTGCGAAATATGTTGTTATTTTGTGCCAAATATTCCTAAATTCATTTGTTTAAACGTACTTATTGTGGGAAATTTGATTATATTGTAAAATTTCTCATGTTTTTCAATTTTGAAATTAATTGACTAAAATTCACTATTAGTAGTATGTAAAGGGCAAATTCTGTACTATTCACCTTGCATGTTATACAATTACGGTATTATTCATTGAAGTGGAATTTGATAACTATTACTTCAGGTGTTATCATTAGCCCATCTAAACAAAGGGATTATTAGTTTTCAAGACAAATTATCTTAACAGAAATTTGATAGATAAAATTGGAGTTTTTTAGATTAATATTTTCTTATAAATTCTTTGTTCAATTATTATTTGTAGTTAATAGTTCCCTTAAATTTCTTGTTTATACTGCATATAAAATAGTTGCTAATATGGTTCACAGGGTTGGAAATTCACCTGTTGTATGTATGAGTATTGAGGGGTTAGTAAGGCTAATTTACAAGGGCATCCTCTAGTTGTGTTTAAGATACAATAGCGTTTGGGGTACTGTGCATGTCCATGGCCAAGGTATACTGTGATATCTGATCAGAGATTACACTGCATGACCATAATAGTCTGTTTTGGTAATTTAATATCATAATGTTGATGCTGACCAATATATTGTCTATACCTGGGCATGTAACAGGGAAGGTAGAGATAAAACATAACACGGTTGTATATCAGTTGCTAACAGGCATCTTTTATTGTACTTTCAGGGCAAGGTTATCTCCCCTGGTTACTGTTACTTGTTACTGTTAATGTTACATAGTTCACATACCATCTGACACTACACCATCACTGACATTGTTATCATACGGTTGCGGTCATTGTTGATGTTAAAGGCTGAACTTTGTAACCCCCCTTCCAAGCAGGATTGAATAAACTGTGACTATATCTGGCAACACATAAGGGACTTTGTGTTTGATATTGTTGCGTTACGGGAAAACCCCCACGTTTCACACAACCTATATCTACAAGAAAATTGTCTGACTGAGATTCTTCTGTAGTTAAGAAATAAACCTGATAAGCGGGGGTTGTTAGGTATGCATGTAACGATAAAGATATATGTAGAAGTTGTGTAAAAAAACGCATAGTACTTTCCATAATGTTTGATTTACTTGGGTACTCGATCATATTAACCCTACCTGGTCTGGGGGAGGGGGGCCAAAATGGCCCCCCTACCAAACTTTCTGGGCTATCTCCGGAACGACAAAAAATAGAGAGCTGAAACTCCGTGACTTTATAGTTTATCATATTGGGGGTCATTTTGAGCCTATCGGCATGACCCCCTGAGGAGAAGATGATGGATAAATTCAAGATGGCGACCATGTGGGGTCCCAGAAAAGTGATGTTTTTGTCATATTTCTTCAAAATTTCTCCTTTTCTGCGATGAAAAGTGGGCAAAAACTATTTTATTTTACATCACATTAATATTTACTAATTTATCATGCTGTTTTTGTGGAGAAATTGCATAAATAAAAAATTCGAAAAATCTGACCGAAAAATCGACCCAAAAATGTCGGTTTTGAAAATGACGTCACTGTGACGTCATCAAAGCGGCCATCTTGGACTGTTTTACATTTTCTGGTAGAGCTTGACCCAAGGTATGGTAAGTTTCAGCCCCGTAGCTCAAGGGATAAGAAAAATGATTAGGGGTGGCCATTTCGCCCCCCCCAGGCCACGACAGGTCTCAAAAAGCCCAGGCCAGATAGGGTTAAGATGCGTAGCTAACATAGAGCGCAGTACGGTCAATCTAAAGCAAACATGCTACGAACAGCGACTTCGTTTTATTCTCGTTCGAATTACTAGCTCTTTTCTACTTCGATATACAAATTTGTCCACGTGGGGATGAAGTTAATTGCTTGGAATTTCAACTCCGGTGCTGCCTTTCCCGAACTGTTTTCTCATTGCCCTTATTTGATTGCTCACTATATTTTATTCATTTAGCAAATATTCAACTGTGGATATAGAAACGGAGATGATGAGCCTATGTATGCACAGAAACCGACGATTGCATGAACTTTCTCGTTATTCTTCTTCTCCCGGGGATAGCAAAATGCGATCAGGTGTTTGACCTCGGATGTGGAATTGTATCACCTGGTGTTGAATGTCTAGACAATCTCCCCATGGTGTTTGCTCTCTCTGTGTCAGTGTTCCGCGAGAATGCCAATAATAATATCATATTAGAGGGAAATTTATTGTCCGCCACGAACAATAATGTCCGCCACGAACAATAATGCTCTCTGCGGTGCAACATTTTCCATGGATTGGAGGGAAATAGGAACAATGTAGTTCCTGTAAAACAGCTGGAATACTAACAAGGTGGTATTTGACATGTACATTGTAAACATACAACAAGCTACATACACTATGGAACTGAACATCACATTGAAATATCATCTGATAAACAGCTGCGCAGCCATCTGTAATTATAATGTTAATATTTTAGCACAATTATCAACGATCCACGTATAGTAACCACATTGGTGTATAGCGGCAACACTAGCTGCCAGTGTAATACAATCGTGTTCTATAAACTGTTTATGCGTTTGGAGACAAAATAATATTATGTTATTAACCAAGTGTTTTCATATTGGTTGTTATAGGTCCAAGGCCTGCCGTATTGGCCTGAGGCCGCAGGCCGAGGGCCAATACGGCTGACCGAGGACCTATAACCAGACCAATATGAAAACATTTGGTTAATGACATTTTAACATGTCGTGTTCGCGTCACTATAGTCTATTTCAGCATGACTCACCTCACTTGATTTCAAGGTTTGTGTATCGGCACGTATAGCTCTATCAAATATTATCACAGAAGCCATTAAATATCCGATCAAAGTATGAGACTACAGTGACATCATTCGAAGAAGATCTCGAATCGAGGATCGTTTATCCTCAGCGTCGCCATGTTGAAAGTCATATTGGCCCAGCTCATATGGGCCCTGTTTACCCGTATTGGACCGGCTTTTCCGTATTGGCCCGCCTTCCTCATATTGGCCCGGTTTGGCCGTCATATCAAGCAGGCCAATTTCCTTGTATTGGATTCATATCATTGATAGTTGATTAATAAATACTAATACAGATAGTTTGGTCATTTGTATTATCAAAAAAGACACATGTGACTAAAAAAATGATCACTGATTAGTCCGGTGACTTATCAGAGCGGATAAAAGCACCAAATTTGGCAAGCAGCTTCCTTTATGCTTCTTATTCAATTTTAGCCTAGGAGCCCTCCTGAATTTTCGGGATTTCCAAAATGCAAGATGGCCGACATATATGATAAAATATTGGATTATAGGAGACACAACAAGGCCCCATAGTTCCAAAGTAAACGTCCTGGGGCCATTTAACCTGGTTTTGGGCATGCATAGCAATGCTTCCAATACACTACCATAATTGCATTTAATTTTTACCGCTGGAGGACGAATTTCGAGATATTGGAGTAGTATATAAAGGTGAAATTCCCGCGCACTAAGGCTGAGGCTGATGACGTCATGTAGCCGAAGCTGATGTCATTTGCGGATCAAAGGTCACTTCCGGGTCAAAGGTCACTTCCGTTCCGAGGTCACGTCCGGATTAAAGATCACTTCCGGTGGTGATGCAGTCACTTCCAGCATCGGTTGATAAGTCCATGGGTCAATGTGAATTGGCCTCCCAGTCACGTCAATGTTAATGGAGCAGTCGATCCACTTGAATTACTGGGAATCTTTGGGAATGTTCTGTCATCTCCGGGAATGTCTGGAGGGTAATTGACCTTAGTGGTCAATCCTATCTTGCCACGTCAATGTTCTAGCCATATATGTTATAGCCTCTCTAGCCAGCGAGAGAAGGAAAATCCCCATGCATAGCAATAGTCTTCGAGACTGCAGATAGTCCACCGACTGATACCGAAACAGACACTGCTGAGAGTCTATCTACTGTTACGGAGAGCTTGATCTCAGATAGTCAACCTACATCCCAGGGAGAAGAGGAATCCCCATGACCCTGGTGGAAGTAGAACCAGCAATGCGGACACCACAGGCTGGCACTTTATCCAATTGGTTGCGAGTCAGTATAATAGGGAAGGTTGAAAATACCCTGATACATATCAAGTACTAGAGGGCGGGACCCCGACATATGCTTCTATGTCCAGCCAAATAGGCCCATTGGGAACCCACCCATGGACATTTTTTCTGTCTCATGCTGTGGAGTACGATGGAGGTGTCCCGAGGTTATTGGATGAATTTCGCTGAAAATTTATGACTGCGCAGTGTGGTGCATAGGCAGATGTGGGATGTACCTTTTGAGGTCTAGGTGGACCATCCGTGGTCGCAATGGGTCGTGTGAGGTGATGTGTCATACAGTCCGACTGGTATGTTGTGGAAATGCCGTCTATCTGCACATGCGCATACAGAGAATAGTACAAAAGGGGCATTTGATTGGACGTTTTAACCGTAAAATGTAAAATGACCAACTATAGTGTGAAACAGCTCAGTTGTAGCAATATCTGCTTCGAGCTAAAAAATCATCGTTTTGAATTTGACGAGTAACATTGACTAAATTGAGCAAGAGTTTCGGATGATCCTATGTCTGCAATCTTCAATTCCTGAATTATTTTCTAGCTGATGATTATAGGAATAGAGCCAAACTAGGTCCATAAATAGACAGATCGATCTGTATTGTGAATAGACTTGGCTTTGAGAAATTGTTACTTTCAACTCCCATGTAAACACAATACCTTGAATTATACAATCAAAATGAAAATATGAGTCCCATATGAACCCACGTGGTCATCATTTTGAAGTTAACAATTGTATTCTCAGCTGAAGATTATGCCAACAGAATAAAATCTGATCAGCTATGGTGTTATTCTGCTCATTTTAAACAAGTTTGTACCTTGTCTGAAACTAATACCATGCATTATACGAGTAACATGAAAAAAATCAGGCATTTCCGGATGGCTCGTTGTAGTCGCCATTTTGAATTTAACCATCATTTTTAATCTGAAGACAAGCAATTAGGTTAAAAACGGACACAAGGTATTTGGCCATGATGTGAGATCAAGAATAATGCCTTGATCAATATGAGCAACATGAGTATGATTTCAAATGGCCCCATATGGCCGCCATTTTGAATTTCACCATAAAATCTCAGGCATATGTAAATAGATTTAACATGGGCGTAAGATGTCGGGCCATGTTCCGAGATCTCTCGGTTCTGATACGTTTGAAAAATAAGCTAAGAATATTGCAATGAACTATACGCGCAACATGAAAACGAGTGATTTTGAATTTGATTATCAATTCTTAATCTTAGATATATGTAAATAGATTCGAAATGGGTGCAAGAAATTCCACTATGGTCAGAGATCTCTCGGTTTCGATAATTTGGACAATGAGCTAGGAATAATGGCTTGAACTATACGAGCAACATGAAACGTTTGATTTTCAGACGACCCCATATGACCGCCATTCTGAATTTCACCATCAAATATGGATCATAGAGATATGTAAATAGATTCAAAAGGGACAGAAGATTTCAGGCTATCCATAGAGAACCCTCGGTTTTGATAAATTTTCCCAGTGAGCTAAGAATAATGCTTTGAACTATTCGAGCAACATGAAAAAGTGTGATTTTCAGAATACCCCAGGTTCGCTATTTTGAATTAAACCATCATATTTTGAGCTGAAAATTATGCAAATAGATTAGACTTTGATGTAAGATCCACTGATGTTAACAAATTTTCACAATGATCAGAGAATAATGCATATTATATGAACAAACTGTAGAGGCGTGACTGACGGATAACCCCACATGATCGCCATTTTGAATTAACGCATGATGGTTAATCACTAGAATTATGGAAATGGGCTAAAAATTAGCTCAATATAATATTCCATAGTATATTATTGCCTTCCATCTTGAACCCTACCGCACAAAGAACTAGTTTAGCATGGGTACCCATTTTAACAAACAATGCCATCAAAAGTTACATTTGGCGTCCTTGGTCGGTCGTCTACATCTGAGTGTAAGGATCATGGCTAAATTCAATATGATTGCAATGAGGTGCCCTCAGAAAGTAGAATTTGTCATTGTTTTCCGTCCATTATTTATTACACTTCTTGCCCACAACTGCATAAAACTAATTTATTTAGCCTAAATAATCATTCTCCATCGCACTGGTATTTTAAGAGAAAAATCGTTGAAAAAAACATTGCCGCAAAAATGTCTTCCGACCAGATGACGTCACCGTGATGTCATCATGATGGTCATCTTGATTTTTTTGAAAGCATTTTATGGTAGACGTAAGTCGTTGGCCAAAGTATATAGTATAGAAAGTTTCAGTCCTCTATCCCGGAGAGTAACGAAAATAGATAGGTAGCGAACACCCCTCCCCCCATCTTCCCAAGAATGCAATTAATAGACTCAAAATACCCCGATTCTGAGTAGGGTTCAGTTGCTGGTAATAATTAGCTATAGGTAATGTGTATATTTGTAACAAATCGGATTCAAACACATCAGTAAGCCATAATTTGATAGCAATTTGGCATTCCTAAGAAACAGAGAGCAAGAAAATCGATATTTTATCATATGTGGCGGCCATCTTGGATTTTTGTGTTTCACGTGAATTCTATAGGAAAGTCAAGAGGGCTCCTAGGCTGAAATTATCAGTAGCCCTCAAGGAAGCATCCGGCCTGTAACGGTAATTTTGAAAAATGACCCTAAGCCACCTGACTAGCTAGAGCTAAGCGCTTCAGGCGCCATGCACATGAATGATAGAAATGTCGCTGCCATCTTAGATAAGCTCATCCGTTTCGGAACGCCACCAATCGGCTTCCATTGAACTGCCATTTACAACAGAATCAACCATTGAGAATTCGTGGGGCTACAACTGTTATTTTTCTTCTACTGGTACAGAATACTGGTACAGAATACGATGGCAAAAAATGTTGCCAGTATGCAAGAAAGGTCTAATAATGGAATGCATTTTACGTACGAGAGTTAGGACCTTGGCATAACTAATTACCCTGAGTTATGACTATCACCATCTGAGTTAGGAACAGAACTAGAACTACCCACCTTCACTGTGATGGCAGCTGCCAGTCCATCAGTTTCAGGAGATATAAATGGCCCCTAATGTTAGTGAATTTTGGATATATGACTTTAAAGTGATGAATGAGACAACCAATAACACGTAAACATAAACATGTCAGAGTCAATTACATGGTACACAAGAACGGACAAACGAGCGAATATAAAAACGGGTATTAGTACCTCTACCTGTCGGTCAATAACAGTCGACGAGTAAATCATTTCGGATGAATATACCATTTCTGAGTCCGGTTTTCTAGCACGCAACCCATCATGCTAAAATTCGTATTAATCAACAGTGTCCAATGCGAATTGACATATTTTTAGCTCCTGTCTTCGAAAGCTTATCATTCTACGAATTACCTTGACGGATAATCATTCCATTTCGGTTCTATTATTTATGTTCGTGCGACCACTATGAAGTTGTTGGGCTAATATGAATATTTTCCAAAAGGAAGGGACACAGAGCCCTCATGTACAGGCTATGGCTGCGTTTGCTTCTATATTTGGCTATGGATGTGTTTGCTTCTATATTGGTCTTTAAAGACCACGATGTCTTGCCGGCATCATTGAAAACTGTTGACCGCTTCTCTCTTGCAGGAAACAAGCCTATGTTTATGTATACTATGATTGTCTTTTGAATTTGGTTTTAATACTGTTATATGGAATATGGAATAGGTCTTTGGACGCGGATATTCTCTAATGGACGACGGCTGAATTATGAATGACGGACCAGACGCTTGTGATTCATTCACGAATGTTTGACTTGATAAACGAAGCAGTACATGAATCAAATTGCAACATTGTGCTATTACACTGTCACTATAGATGGATATAGCATTCCTTAGAAAGAGTTTCTTTGTAAACCATTGAACGTACATTTGTCATTGCTGGCACGATATAATTACCAGTTTTATCTTACGTTTTCAGTTCCTTCTGATTAATTATATGAACAGCCTGTCTCACTACAAATGATAGCCAGCAACGATTACCCTATTATATCATACTGTAATTAAACTGGTGTTGGGATCCGTGTCATTCCAGTAAAGGTACCCACATTAGCAGGTACAATAAAGTGTGGCTGGGATACAGAACATCAAAGGAATCAATTCTGATCCTTGGGATGTCTTTGGGTAGAATTACAACACTTATAAGGGAAGTGGGAAGAGGTGCCGACATACTGACAGAGCCGCATGACTTCACAGTATAGTCTTCTGGTTAACCTATTCTGAAGCACATATCAAGAATCTAACGATTCGTGATATGTGTTTATCTCAGGTACGCTTTTATTGTACCTGTTCGTGTGGCAACTTGGATGACATGACCACACGGCCCCTAGAACCGGCATAAGCGGTATTAGATACAAATCTAGAGAGCTATGGTGACAATGCTCTGACAACTTTGTTGTCTACTCTGAATGCAGTCAGAATATCGCCTGTTATGTGGTGTACATGTATTCTCTAGGTATAGAGAGCCCCTGGTTGTCAATCTGAACGCAGATCAGTCTTCTATCGATTCTTATAGCACGTGACAGGGCGGTCAAGGGGAGGAAAAGTAGAACCTACTCGGATGGATCATGCTCATTGGAAGGTTGCAGTTACAGTGTATTCTTATATAAGTTAATGAATACATTTTATTTCAATCCTGTCTATTCTGGATGCAAAGAGTTCTGAAGTAAACAGCGGACGACATAAATGTGCCAGAACTTTGGCATACCCTCTGATTCAACGTTCGCAGAGATTGGATTGTACTCGTTTCAAAAATATTACTTATTTGACAGAGTACAAATCAAGATCTAAGAACAAAATAAACTGAATGAAACGAGTTATAGCATGTCCTATGAAGAGATAGGATTCTCCAATATTCGCATGATGTAGCTGTAGAGTGTTCTCTGGTCTTGTCGAATTCGCAAACTTCAACAAGGAATTAAAATGTTGCTTGCGTGGCGCGAATTCACTCTTTTGGTAGTTTTTCCGTAACGTTTGAACACCTGGTACGGACGATATCTTGCGTTCTGCATTACTGGACTTGGTAATAGGATAAAATGAGTCGAATATCATCTCGGTAAATCAACTTTAAATGTCCACTCGTGCAAATTTTCCATTGCGGAGTTATGGTAAACGGTTTTGTAGTGGAGTAGATCCACACCATTTGGAATATTCCCAGTTGACATAGTGTCAATTGCTGATGCATTGTTGACATGTAATGACAAGCAAACATGTGCGGAAATTTCGAAATGTTTTCACACTTATATATGCGGACATGATTCCCAGAGTAGTGTTCCATACATTTCGGATGACCTCAGTTACATGATAAAGGTTACTGTGGCATGTGTGGCCCTACAGCGCCCACCAAGTAAGAGCTATGTAAATTGAACTATTCCGGCTCTTACTGATTGAATGACGTCGCGAAAATTAATTAATAATTTACTCTAGCTTACACGCGGACGTAAAAACGACTTAATTTTTTTAATGCTCTCATGCTTATTGCTCCAATGCAAAGCAATTTATGTGTTGAATGTAAGTCGATAATGAAAAAGACAAAATGCCTTATGGAACAACTTGATGGGAAAGGACACATACGGTAGAGACATGTATCCACATGAGAGTTCTCGACTTCCTATACTACAATCCCTCATCAGGACCTTGTTGACTCTCTTGGTTCAGTAATAGTATCGATGTTGTAGAAAACTGATCGCCGGTATATTAATGTCGAAAGACAAAGCATTCTTTAGCTCTACTACATACAGACGTAAACTACCCCTTTATGGACAGTAATATTGAGAACTGAATATGGCGTATACATATCTCGCCTAGTAGCATTTGCTAGATCCTGTGTTAAATGTGACAATTTTAATCAACGTCACACAAAAAATATTCCAGAATCTTAAAAAAAAAAACAGGGTTATATAACCAAACGGCTTCACTCTAAGTTTCGCGAATTTGGCGATACAAATCCCATGCTGATAGCAAATACGTAGCGTAGCGTGCAAGATTCATGGCGAAAGGTCGTAATTTGTGTCTAATCCCTTTTAACCCAGGCCTAGGGGCCGTATGAACCTATGCATTTCAGCGTCTTCATAGTGTTCATATGAACAAGCACGATCGAAGCGTATCTGAGATACATCATACACTAGATAACTACTTTACAACGACAATCATATGGATTAAGAATACTGATATGCTGATCAGCGATACGGAATCGATATTTTTGGAGGATGATGATGTCTTGCCGGCATCATTGCAAACTGTTGATCGCATCTCTTTTGCAGGAAACTACCCTATTTTTATATATACCATGATTTTTATTTTCTATTTTCATTTTATTTTTCTTTATTTGGTGCCAATGCTGTTATATGTATTAGGTCTTTTGGATTATGGACGCGGAAATTCTTTAATGAACTACGGCTGAATATTGAATGACGGACTAGTCGCTTATAATCCCAACAATCGTTTAACTAGTTGTGGTGATTGTGAAAGACCATGAGACTTGAGCAACGTCAAATAGGAAACGATAATATGATTACCACTAATACATGGGCAAAACATATACAGGATGGTCTTTTTAATATTGTACCGTTTCGTCCATCCCGTATTTCATCACTGTTTATGCACTGGGCGGGTTGTATCGGAGTCTAGTAACTCAACGGTGGACGCTATTGTAAAGCAGAGCAGGTACATTCGAACCAACCTGTACGCCAAGTAGTGATCGTGACTGGCTTCCAAGACAGAAATGATAGCAAATATTCGATCGTTTCGACTCCGGACATCCTACATTTTCTATAATGTTTCAATTTATACGTCCGGTTGTTTAACTATCCGTTAGTAGTTAGGATGACCTGCTGAAACCAAGTACATCATGTGACCTGGTCACGTGACGTGACGTCATCATTTGGTAGCAGCCGATTTTGGAGAAAGAAAGGTCCCGCATGTAGAAATACATGTATATTCTTTGATGTTAAAAATAGGTGTATATTCCCCCAATACATGTATGCTATGTTAAACTCAGTACATGTACTTTAAAGAGGGGGTGATTACAATGGGGTGTTATTTGGGGGTATCCCCCCCCTTTCACAAATAATAAAAAGGTAAAACGGTGTGTTTATAATTCTATATTTAAAATATATTAAGTTAAATATAGGGGGTTTTGAATGTTTAAAAAGATAAAAAGTATACTTCTAATTTGCAGGGATTTTTCCTAATGATTTTTCAATGTATACTAATGGTCATGTGGGCATTTCTGGTGTTTTAAATTGGTTTGTGCTCAAAGTTAGAAGTTTCCTCTTCCGGAAATAATGATTGGCCCTGAAAATGGCCTTTTGGCATGTCCGGGAGCGTTCACGTTCGTCAGGAAGCGGTCTTTGTGATGGTTGGCGGTTATTCTAGAAAGAATTTCCTTTGGCAGCAACATAACTCCGTTTTAGATCTTCTGTTGCATACTTCTCCGTGTCTCTTCGCTTTTTTCCATCCGGACAGTGGTTGAACACCAGTTACACCTGTAATGGATATATGGCGGACATTTTGGAATTTCAAAGCTGTTCTTGGTCTTCTGGCAGATGAAACATTTTGCATACTTCGGGGACGACATTGTTTCTGGCTGACGGTCTTCGGTGAATGTTCTCGTGGTAAATGTAGAGAAAATATTGTGAAAATGAAACATAGATTACAATGTTATAACCGACTAAAACTCCACCCACTGAAGTTGTTATTTAATTTTCATTGGCCCGTCTAAAAAATATCTGATTGACGTATGTCAAATTTTAACTTGGAAAACTGGCGGGGCTTTGGTTTTGATGTCTATCATAAAATTTAATTTTCTACGTCTGTTCTATCAATCTTGGTATAAGCCCATTTAGCGTGCACTAGTGAAAACATTAAGCTATTCATACTGAAGTCACTAATGGATCAAGGAGTACTAAATGTGGCGACGGGGCTTTGTTAAGTCGGTAGGGTATCCCATTAATCCAAAAGCGGAATGTCCACTTTCTCTAACTGGGACAATGGGCTTTGTGAAAGTTGTCGGGGAGAGATTTTATGGGGGTTTTTTGCGTGAGAAAAAAAACCGGTTGACTCTAAAACGGGGGGAAATCAGTTTATTTGAAATTCATTTTATTCTTAAAAAGAAATCTAATATATCAACATGGAGAGTGTAATATGTTGCCAATTTTGTCAGTTTTCATCGGAAAATTTCGAGATAATTCAAAATCATATATCAGAGGGTCACGCATGCCATACTGTTGAAATCCATGCGAATTTTGAAGCAAACGTCTCTTCTCCCGCCCGAGAGCCTTGTGAAGATACCGTAAGTATTTATCCTGAATGTTTATGCTTTGTCTTAATTAATCTTTTCTCACGAAATTCCCTGTTACGATACTATTTACATGTCTTTTTTGCAGCTGCCTGAATACGATTCGTTGGATCTTGATTTGGACTTTACCCCGATATGGGAATATTCTTACCCTGATTTCCCTGAATTTACAGAGTTGTTTGCGTGGGTTCCATTTGATGGTTCGAATATCGAAATGGACGGAAATGTCGGGGTGAGTAAATCTATTTTTGTGTGTAGAGGGACTTAATAATCCGATTTTCGATTCCGTGAAGAAGTTCGTAAATTTGAAGTTTACATACGGGTCTTTCCTTTTTTTCCACGTTGTTAGCCATTTGCAATTTTTCAGCTTTGTGTCGTTGTAGAGTCCTCCAGAAATCAACTTGTACGGGGTTGAAGAGCTATCAGAAGAAATAACTGAGGAAAACGAGATGTCGGATTCTTTCTGTATTCGCTGTTTGTGTGACCATAAAGATCTTCAAGGCTGTAAAAACTGCGGTTTTCTAGTGTGCAATTCGTGTACGTGTGTGTCCGCAAATTTACCGGTGTGTCATTCTGAATGTTGCGGGTGTGAACTGTTGATGGGAGATGGTTTCGAATCATCGTCAAAAAACCCCCAGAAAAAGGAAGGGTAAGTTTTGAATTATTGTCCGTTCGAAATAAATAATACAGGTGCAATAATAATCCCCCCACAGTCTTCTTCCCCCTTCCTCCCCTTTTACCGCTTCAGTTAGCTATGCCGGGTGGTTTTGGAAAAATGAAAAAAATGCGAAAAAAACGGGGTGTATGTCTGAAGTAATGTCATGTGTGGAATATAGAAGGGTCATTTTATATACTCACCTGTTTTTGTTATTTACAGACCATTCCTTACAGCCGGATGGGAAGCGATTTGCATAGCTGTCGATCCACTAAGAAATTCAGGAAATATGGCGTCAGTCAAGCGTGACCAAACTCCTCACACAGACTCCTTACACCTGAGCTCTATCTCTGTCCCTCTGAATAAATGGTCCTTATTACAGTCCGTAATACAGAGAAATGGACAGGTGATAGCAGTACAAAGGGAGAGGATTCAACCGAGTGGGAACTTCCATCGAAGCAGCAAGACAATTGATGCAAATGTTATTACTCATCCAGATAAAACATGGTTATATTGATTATTAAAGTTTTATAATACAGTACAATAGTCTTTCACCAACTTCTTTCTTTCTGTTGTTATGAAACGAACATTTAGGTCAACGTTTTTAAAGTTCACAAACCCATTTCTATTGAAGAATGTAATATTTGACCATCTTCGTCAATTTATCGATATAGTTTGTGCTCATCCGACACGAGCACCCGGCCCACGTCCATGGCCATGGCCATGTGGTCATCCCAGATTCCTATTTTTTCTTTCTTTTGCTATAACTGCACAATTCTGTTGTGGAATTTCTGTCTTCATTTATCCATTGTGCTGGGTACGAACAGAGAACTTTGTGGATGACGATAGTAATTGGACATTCAAATGTTTACATCAATCCGACCGCAACTGGGATAGTGACGATAAAATGTCATGAACGTCATTGTCAGTTTATTAATACATTCAAATTCCTAAATCTAAATTGTCCAATCATTTATACCTTCCAAATTGGGACTATACCGTGATTGTCAATTCCTCATCGTCGATTTCGGTCCTGTTACCTAATCAAATAGCTATTATACGTGTGGTTTATGTTGTCCTATTGTGCAAGCCTCTCGTTTAAATGCCATGCCACTTCTGTAGCGTACATTAAAAGAAGTACGGTAGTTTTAACATTGGAAATGAGGCATTGTCTATGTCAGATCATCACATAACCACCTTGTGCCGCTGCATACAACTGCGATTAATACAGAGAATATTTCAGTAAATCAGATTTGAAACCATGCAGGAAAATACTTGTCTATAGCATATTGGCGCATAAATTCAAAAATAGCATTTCCAATAATGACGTTTTAAATTTCAGTTATATTTGTTCTTCATTAGCTTTACTTTCCTTATTCTATACGATCATATAATTAACATGGTCGAATCTCGGAATGTATGTCGCGAGTACAACACCATGGATAGTCTCCAATTTTTGGTTGCATAGATTTCCAAAGCCTCGCATTTGATTGATACTGCAGTATATGGATATTGGCCTACCATTATTGGTGACACTGGGCATCACCAGTTTTGTGTGCAAGTATACCTGCACGTACAAGTGCTAACCAGCAAAGACTGTGAAATGTTCCCATTAACGACGATAAATAACAGACATTAACGTAGGTGAATTATTACTAAAAGGAGTACAAATATGGAATATAGGTTTTCCCCAAGAATCAACATCTGAAGAATAACACATCAGTTAGAGTACCACAGAATATTATGAAAAACTGAAAGAGGTCTGACCACTTATGACCACTCACAGTACAAATTATCCATAAGTGACGTGTTCTGGATTGCTGGGCTATTGACTTCTTTCAGTTGAAATTGTTAGAATTATGGTCGTCGCAATATAGCTGATGAACTCATTTGGGACGAGAAGTGATACTAAGAATGAAAAAGTGACAAACATAAAAATATGTTGATGGCCTACTAAGTGGTTGTGGACAATTCCAAGACTGACTAATTGTAACACACTGACTAGCAAACAATTGGTACGAATGACCAGATTAATTGACTGCGGCTTTGCGCCGGAAAGAAAAGAGGATACATAGTACCCGGTAATATATTTACAATAATGTTAAATAATCGTCCGGCCGATAACCCTGTCACTGTGTATGTCTCACGCCAAAACAACTCCCGAAGTTAGAACACTTTCAGACGTCGACGTTCGAGTCTAAACGAAGATAACTTTTGGTTGTTACGATTAAATTATAAATGATGCAGTCAGGGAAATATTCCAAGATATTCTTGAGCGGAGTGTGTGGCCGAAAAAGACATTGTGCATTAGTCATCCGTGTACAGCAATAGTCATGGAATATTGCTGTAATAGTCCATGTAAAGCATACAGGGGTGAGATAGATTTCCAAATCTTCATCCATGTGGAACAATAGTCATATTATATTGCGAGACATTTCATCCATGGAGGGAGTCAGAACAAGACTGGAGTAAAAATGTTTTAGAGTAGTAGAAGGCAAGGCTTGGAATATAAAAAAATAAATTGGTTCGAACATGTACTTTCAAATGTGCTATTTTTGGGCTGCGAAAGAAACATACAGCGGCCACAATTGACTCCGTACGTCTGAATGCCTCAACATTTCACTCATCCGCCACTATTTTTGAGACCTTGAGCGAATGAGAGTTCACGCACTCCTCAATGATAAGCGTAAAAAATGCTTTAAGTGCAGTTGTGAAACGCTCCAACACTTTAGTTTTGGCGTCATCTCGTTTCAACGCATTCAATTCACACGTATCATGCTCCAAATCTGACCAAACGACACGATTTGCGCTTTCCATACTACTCCGAGCACCGAAAGTGACATAACCCTTGTGAGTGTGCACTTAACATTGTTACATTAAGGATAAAAAAAAACCGAAAAAAGGACAAGTTCAGTCAATTTTCAATATTTCATTGTCATTTTTTGCGTTTATTAAAAGGGAAATTGAAATTTGAAACTTTTTTATTCTCAGAAACCGAAAACGGAAAACAGAAATTAATTTTAAGAAACCAAAAACGGAAATAGAACTGTGCAAGGTTACACGGACCTTTCTTTCATCTCCATCCACAAACACAGGCTTCGAAGGATGTACATGATTAGTACGTTCCCGACGCTATTCCGGTACGTAAAATCCCTTAAAATTCTGGTAATTTAGTTTCAGTTCATGTATGATACCGGTATACCTGAATTTCAGGAAAGTATTCCTGGATTTCAGGTAAAATCCCTGAAATTGACTTCTGGATGTAGAGCCTGATCTATTCAGAATTATTCCCTGAATATTTCTGAGAGTGTATGCTTCCAATACTGTTGCAGCTCCAGGACGTTTACAGATGTTGAGGTTCTCAGCACGGTTGCCAATTTTTCGAAGTATATAAGAAAGGTGGTTCATCATTTGACTAAAGCGTCGATGCGAATTAACAAGCAATTAAAAACAGCGGAATGCCTCCTGCACATATCACGCTCCACACCCGGTCCCCAAGCCAGTCAGCACATACTACTCTAGTTTGACGTTTAACGATTGACCTACTAATGCGGCCATATTTAATGACATTCGACCTCATGACCTACGCTGAACCTTAATCCGGCCCGTATCCCGCCCGCAATACGACCGCTTTTCGCTTTGTATACTGCTCTTCTCACCGGAAGTTACTTCAACAAATGAAGTACATCATCACCGAAATTGACTTTACCTGGCGCTGTGATCTTCCATGAATTCCGGAAATTACCTCACCATAAATGCCGGCGTATTGCACGCCTTCGAATACGCCTCTGCATATTGGCAAACATTTTCCTTATGTACTACTATTAATTACATTTTGTCTCTATTTTACGAGGGTCGGCAGGAATATGAAATCCTCCCTCGCAAATTAAAACTTATTGTTCCCTTTGACGAATAAGAAACTCTTGTTTCGCTTGGCCATTGAGCCTGCCAGAGATATTGAATTGAATTGAATTGAAGTTTCAGAATCAAAACATTTTTAAGAAAACAGCAGAGAGTACAACAGATCAAATTAGAATGACATGTAATACAGTAAAACGGAAGTATAATAATAGTAATCAATATGGGAGGGATTTCTACTAAATAATACGTTTGATTCCTCTCTGCACAAATGTAGCTTTTTTATTCTGCACACTGGCAGTTCGGTTAGCCATCATGGAAATAAACTTGTTTTCTGATGGTCTGGCCCAAAATTTGGCTGCAATGAAATCTTTTCTTAATTCTTGGAAGGAAGGACACACAAGTAAAAAGTGGTACTCAGCACCAATGGATGCTAAATCACAATATGTACAAATACGTTCCTCTCTCGGGACGTCTGTATACCTGCCTCCTACAACCAGCAGTTTGTCATAGGTTCCATGGTTTAATCAGCGCCCTGGAACGTGTATAGCTAACATTTGGCCGGTAATTAGATATCCATATCCGGTAATTAGATATCCAAGCAGGGAGCAGAGAAATGTTCAACATGTCGGGCTGCGCTTTCTCTCAAGTCCATGTGCTCCATCGCATTGCTTTAAAATCCCAAGCTGTTCTTCTTGCATGAAAAAGGTAGGCCTACGGTACGCTAAGTGATTGCATAGTTCAAAATTCCATGCAGATTATAGAGTATAATATGTTGACACTGGCCGTTGTAGTACCTTCCCGCCCCAGACACAAATTAGCATTAGGCCATAAGATGCCTAGCTGTTTCTAGACTGAAAGGCCCACTTTTATAGTGCGTAATTTTCCAACGATTCTTTCATCCGTTGGGTCAGTCATGTGCCATCATAATCATCAATATTTATTTCCATGATACATCAATAATGTTATATAACCATGTCTCACAGTGTGATTCAAGTTCAAGAGTTTGTACGTCGCAATTGTTCAATGTCAACAGTGGAAAAATTTAGCCGAGACCACACTCGCCACCCTCCTTGATTTGATCCACATGACCTTGTCACATGACCAAGTTCAAGGGTAAGCGCCATGGCAACAGAAGCGTGAGGTACGTGCAAAATTTCGTAAAACACGATTAGATTTATAATAAACCGTGTTAGTTGTCATCTTTCTTATTCTATATTGTGCGAAGAGATGGTCAAGTAATTCGGCTTTGCATCTATAATACCGATTTTGCATCTATAATACCTAATTACAGGTTTGCACTCAAATTTTGTCGAATTCAAGTAGAAATCTGACGTTGTTGTTATAAAATACAAAATGGATACAGGATATACGTGTTTTTTTTGCCGCTGTTGATGGTCGTGTGAGCTTAATTCAATCATTTGCATTTTGTTTACAGGTTAGCCAGGTATCTGACGTCATACACGGACAACAATAGACTTCAAAGCCGTTTGTCTGACTCCAGCCAGGTAAAAATCCAGGTGCGCAATGAGGTGCTCAGAACTCCAGCTGAGTGAAGCCTACTTCAGTGATTCAAGTTCAACAAAGACCTACTAGCATTCTGATTGGCTCGTGAACTAGGGTTGTCCGTTGTATTTTGAGAATGTTACTCATTGCGTTTTGAACCATCACCGAAGTAGCTTGTGTCATTCTCTGTGCGTTAACAACAACAGGGGTTAAACGAAGTTGAACATGGACTCAGAAAATGAAAATACTTTCTTTTCTGACTTGCTTGATTTAAATCTACAAACGGATGATGAGAGGTAAGGGGCATTGTGCATCTTTTTTTTATTCAATACGTATATAATTTATGGAAAAGAATATGGACGCAGAATCGTCATAGACTTACCTTCTTTATACGATTTGACTATTTTCAGAGCTCCAGTTAAGAGGAAAGGAGAAGAATTAGAAGAAGAAGAAAGAACAACCGGAAAAACTCCCCATTTAACTCAAGAAACTGTGTCTTTGAACAATGTTTTGGGTATCGGAAATTGGGGTCCGCATCACCTTTTGTTGTCAGCAGATACTGTGAACAACATTGACAGTTCACCATTGGAAGACGGGGTGATTATCAATGATAGCCCTCCTTCACAGCCTGTTCTGAATTTTCACCAGGAAACAGTGGATATAGAAGACAATTTTCCCTTGAATGCTGCTGATTCACCTCCAGTGGGAGTCATAGATTCCAGCCTATTGGATTTTATTACTGAACATTCAAATGACTATGAAACTGAAGAAAAAATATCAGATAGAGAAGACTTGATTAGTGTGAATTCAGATAATGCAATCTTGACGCAAGGAGAGATCGATTTCATCACCAGGGATTTAGAAGAGGGTGCAGAAATAGACAAAGAATGCTGGTAAGTTGATTTATGTTAAACATGTTAACAGGTCAGGGTAAAGGAGTAATTGTGACATATAATTTCTAATCGGGGTAATTCAATTTTCCAGTAAAGATATCCTAATGGTCTCCAGGGGGAGTTCTAGGTCACGTGATCATTTTGGTGCCATCGTGTTTCGGTGAAGAAAAGGTCATGTAATAGGACGGGTACCCGTAACGTGTTTAACAAAGGACGGGGTGGTTATAATGGAGTTTTGGGAGTATCCCCCCCTTCCCCCCTCCCCCCTCGAATACATGTAACATGCTTAACAAAAGGAAAGATACATGTATACGGTGAGTGTGGAGTTGTGTATAATTTTTAACACAGAATTCCCCCCCTTCCCCCCTCCCCCCTCGAATACATGTAACATGCTTAACAAAAGGAAAGATACATGTATACGGCGAGTGTGGAGTTGTGTATAATTTTTATCACAGAATTCCCCCCCTTCCCCCCTCGAATACATGTAACATGCTTAACACAAGGAAAGATACATGTATACGGTGAGTGTGGGGTTGTGTATAATTTTTAACACAGAATTCCCCCCTTCCCCCTCCCCCTCGAATACATGTAACATGCTTAACAAAAGGAAAGATACATGTATACGGTGAGTGTGGAGTTGTGTATAATTTTTAACACAGAATTCCCCCCCTCCCCCCTCCCCCCTCGAATACATGTAACATGCTTAACAAAAGGAAAGATACATGTATACGGTGAGTGTGGAGTTGTGTATAATGTTTAATGTTTGGTTATAGCATATTTTCTATGACACTAAGCAAGTATTCGCATACACCCTTATTGAAATGTATTAATCTTCGCATGTATGTATCAGTTGTAGAATACAATTATGATTTTGAATTATATTTTCCAACCGATTAACTATTTGCTTTAATTTTTTAATTTTTTTAACTTTCTCATCAGTAGTATAAAAAGACCATACTCATCTCCATTACCCAATTAAAAAAAAAAAAAAAAAAAAAATTATCATCAGTAGTATAAAAAGAGCATACTCCAACCCATTGCCCAATTCAAAAAAAATTCTATATTTTTGTACTGTCATATTAATAGCGCTGTAAACACGTTATACTATGAATGAGATAAATGTTGATATTACGTTAACAACAACAACACCGACAACTTAACAACAACAACATTTTGCTTTGGATGAATATCTACAGGGTAAGAATCTTATTTATTACAGTTCTACGGGGGATGATATTTTGTCGGAAGTGGTTCGTTTGATCGGGGGTTACCGAATCAGACGGGGGTGGTGGTAACTCTATCGATGGAGAGGAAATTACCCAGACCAATGATGACAACTCGAGCTCCAACAACAACAACAATGTTAATGTACACGATGACTCGCCCCACTATCGTAGTACGGAACGCCCTGGACTGTTTAATAAAAATTATAAAATTAGGGAACGTATGTATCTTGTCAAACTGAATGAATCACTTACTAACGCAAGGTGGAGAGATAATTTAAACACACTTGGCAATGCGCTCGAAGAAGTGCTGGGGAGGGCTGTGGAAGGTCTGATGGATAGTGACTTGGTCAGTGTTTTCATAAACCAGCGAGGGCTTCAGAACCCTATAATATTTGACCTCAAACCGAAATCCGAAGTGACGGTGGAAGCAATTCTCGCATTAATAGAAAAAGTATTGCAGTCAAAAGAAAGCCTCCTATTTCACGAAAGTTTTGAAATACACATAGCAACTATCGAAATACCGCAAGGGGGTCGTGGGACTAAAATGACCCGGTTAACACGAGATCTCAAAAAGAAACGTAGCGTAGTCACGATAAAAAATGACGATTCTCTATATCTCCCCAGAGCTATAGTTGTTTGTAAAGCTCATCTCGAAAAACACAAACGGTACAAATATATAACTAGATCGAACCGCCCCCTTCAAGGAGATATGGCCAAGGAGTTATGTCAAAAAGCGGGGGTAAGCATTACGAAACCTTGTACATTGCTCGATATTCCTGCTTTCGAAAAAGCTATTAATATGCAAATTCGAGTTATAAGCGGAGAAAAATTCAATAGCATCATATACAGAGGATCGCCGGACATACAGAATGGTCCTTATATATACGTACATCATGTCGATAATCATTTCAACCCTGTAACATCGGCGAAAGCTCTATACGGTACGGCGTATTTCTGTCATACTTGTACAGTTCCTTATGGTGAAAGGTATCTACATTTGGCGTGCAATGGAAAATGTGAGCTTTGTCTCAGGGTTGATTGTATTGCAGACGATGTTAAAACCTGTGTCGACTGTAATAGACAGTGCAACAATGATCAATATTTCAAACTTCACAAAACCGTTGGAGATAATGTTGTCACGGGTGAAGAAACCAAATCGATGTGTGAAACGTATTGGAAATGTAAAAGATGCGGTTCATTAAAATGTCATTCCGATCGAAAACCGGAAGACCATATATGCGGTGAAAGATATTGCAGAGCATGTGATGTGCACTATGTAGAGGGACATCAGTGTTTTATGAAACCCGCTATAGCCAAACCGCCTATTCATGACTTCGTGTTTTTTGATTTTGAAACCGTATTTGACACAGGGGTTCATACAATAAATTATTGTATAGCCCACAAAACGTGTGTGAAATGTATTGACATCGAGGATATAGATGTAGCGTGTGTTAAATGCAAAAAGAGAGAATAATATTCGAAGGGGATGACACTTTAGTTCAGTTCTGCGAGTGGCTTTTCACAGAAGAGCACAAAGGCTACACCTGTTTAGCTCATAATTTGCAGGGGTTTGACAGTGTATTTATCATGAAATATTTGGTGGAAAATTGTCTCGTGCCTCAGGTCATTTGTCGAGGTTCAAAGATTTTCCATGTACATGTACCGGTGCTAGATATAACTTTTCTTGACAGTTTAAATTTCATACAAGCCCCCTTCGCAGATTTCGATAAAAAATTTGGTTTAAAGAGTCTTAAAAAAGGAGACTTCCCATTCCATATGAATAAAGCTGACAATCAGAATTACGTAGGGGAAATCCCCCCCGTAGAGCTTTATGGATGTGACTACATGCGCCCTGATAAACGTGAGGCTTTCTTGAAATGGCATGAACAACAAAAAGCCGCCAATGTGATTTTCGACTTCAAAAAAGAGATGTATGAGTATTGCCGATCAGATGTTCAACTTCTTAGGGTTTGTTGTTTTAAGTTTAGGAAGTTGATAATGGGACTAACTGAACGTACTGTAGTTATCCAGGCTAAAAAATCAAAAAAAGAGGGGGTGCAGTCAGAAAAACAAATTCGCTGTGTCGACCCTTTCAATCACATGACAATAGCTAGTCTGTGTTTCGCTATATTCAAGCATTTATTCTTGAAAGAAAATACAATCGGTAGAGTTCCTGCACAAGGTATTACCAAAGATCAGTACTCGCATACATCTATCATTTTGTTGGAATGGATTATGCATCAGAAAGCTATGGAGGGGGTGCCCCATCATATACAACACGCTCTAAACTGTACAGAAAAAGGCTTATTCAGATATAAGCTTGACGGGTGGAATGAGGAAACGCGTACGTGTTACGAATTTAATGGATGTTTTATACACGGTTGCCCCAAGTGTTTCAACGCTGACTTGAGGAACCCAAAATGTCAGTGCACTATGGGGGAGTTATACGAAAAGACAATGCGCAAAAAAAATTATTTAGAAAGGGAGGGTTACAACTACATATCTATTTGGGAGTGCGAGTTCAATGAGGAAATGAAAAGCAAAGCGGATTTGAAGACATTTGCCTCGGCTTTGGATATACAACCCCGCCTCGACCCCCGCCTGGCGTTTTATGGCGGTCGGACTAACTGCTCGAAATTATTTCACGAAGTCGAAGGAGGTCAAGAAATAAAATACTTAGACTTTTGTTCTCTCTATCCATCAGTTATGAAACAGGGTCTATTCATCTTGGGTTACCCTGTGGTCCTCGTGAAAGATTTTGGTCCTATCCACACTTATGTGGGATTTGCAAAAGTGAAAATTCTGCCACCCCGCGGATTATACTTCCCCGTTCTACCCTATAGGCATGGGGGTAAACTGCTCTTCCCCTTATGTAGAACCTGCTGCGAAAAACAATTACCGTCATGCGATCACAGCGATGAGGAAAGAGCCCTCATTGGTACATGGGTCACTTTGGAGATAATGAAAGCGCTGGACAAGAAATATGAAATAGTCAAAATATATGAAGTTTATCACTTCGATCAAACTATACAGGGTAATGAGACTTCGAACGGTTTGTTCACTCCCTACATCGACATGTTCCTGAAAATTAAACAGGAGTTCTCGGGTTGGCCTGATTGGGCAAAAATCGATGACGATAAAAAGAGATATATCTCGCTATACGAAGAGAGAGAGAGAATTTCTCTAGACCCTCTGAAAATAGAAAAAAACCCTGGGCTGCGTAACACGGGGAAGAATTTGCTTAATCACAAGTTGGGGAAATATGCACAGCAAATGGAGGGGTTAAGGAGAAGCGTATTTGTGCCGGATGTGGGTGAATTTTATGACCTTGTGTTCGATAAGAGTAAAAAATTGGTCAACGTTCATATCATCACGGACGAAATTATTTTGGTCGATTATGCTGAGAAAGCCGATTTCATCGAAAGCGTGCCTTCCTCAAATGTGTATTTGGCAGCCTTCGTAACGGCGCAAGCGCGTCTGAAACTTTACGAACTATTGGAGAAATTAGAGAGACGTGTACCTTATTTTGATACAGATAGCATACTTTACCTGAGTTACCTCCCTTCACTTCCCGCTCAACCCCATTCACTTTCGGCATACCCCCATTCACTTCAGGGTCAATTGTTCGAACCGCGGACTGGGGAATATTTAGGTGACTTAACTTCAGAGTTAGAACCGGGGGGAATTCATTATCACATTCGTTTCTGGAGGCCCCAAAAATTATTCTTATCTCACGAACAAAGGGAAGCGTGTAAGTAAGGTGAGGGGGTTCACTCTCAATTACAGAAACTGGCTGAAGGTTAATTTCGACAGTATTAAAGAAATGGTTAAACGTTACGTTTCTAATACATGTCGATGTAAACCTAATAAGAAAACGAACTGCGTGGATTGCTTCCCATCTCTCACCACTGTCAATAACCATAAAATTTGTAGAGACAGAATTGCCATGACGGTGTACAATAGAGTTGAAAGTAAAGATTATAGGATTTGCTTCACGAAACGAGTAGTTTGTGAGGATTATACTACTTTACCATACGGATACTAGCACTTGAGCCTCCACCTTGCGTTATACTCTCATTCAGACAAGAATTGTAAATTTGTACATATTTTTTTATATATCTTTAGCTATATTTCATATTTCCAGTATTTTTCAACTGTACGAACAGAAAACAAAAACTACATCGCTCGTTCTGGAGATCGTTATACTAAATCTCGACTCCGATCATCGCTTTGTTATTTTGTTAGTTCGCCCCCGATTTCCAATAAACGTTAAAAGGCTCGTATGTGTTAATACGACTATCACGTATAGAAGAAGTGTTAAAATTGTATATATTATCATACCTTGTTTGCTTGTATAGGAGATAATAATAAAAAACAAACAAACAAATTCACCACCCGTTCCGGAGGTCGATATATATTCTAAAGTTGATCATCGTTCGGGGTTTTTTTTTCTTTCTTATATATACATGAGTTCGATATAATGAGTAAAACAATTATTTTTACAAAGATTCTAATTGACAACTGAGATAATACACTCTTAACGCATTTTCCCGTAATGATTATTCCCCTTTGCGGGGTCCTTCTGTCGGTATGTAAAAAATGAATGTCAATAGGCATGTCGATGACGTCACAGTATCGGCAAATTTTGTCGACAGCTATGCAAAAAGACCGGCATTTTTACATGCCCTGAAGTACGACTAAATTAAGAAATCTGTCCCACGAAGGCTTTGCACGTGAATTAATGAATCCAATATTGCATATTAAACATGCCAACAGAAGGATATCCATTTCAAATTAGCACTGAAAATTTCCTGCATGCTGATCTCAAGGAGGCCGCCATGTTTGATTCTGCGCATTGTGGGACACACGGATGACAAATATTATAGCGTAGTAGCCACCGTTTCGTATCAATCCGTTTGTGCGGCTACCGTGGTATCGGAAGTATGTCGTTTTACAAAATATCCAGTGAGGTTGATTACAACAGTTTTATATGTCTGTGTTGGATTGGGGGATTATAAGCTATACTTTAGATTTCCAATTTGCAGACAGAATGGTTTAATGACTGCAGACATATAGAAATTGATAGAGTGTATACATTAACGATTTTTGATTGTAGGATTTTTCCACATAAACAACCGCCAACTAATCCAAAACCAGTGTGAAGTGTTTAGCTGGCTCCGTGTTGACACTCAGCCATGGCAGACGACGCAAGTCAGATGGCAGCATCATATTCGGATATGTGGACGGACGACAATGTAGATGACCTCATAGAGAAACATCGTGTACCTGGTAGGTATCATTGAAAATATCTACAATGTTTGAGTGTGCTGACATGGTTCCTTTGAAAGAAATAAAGCCCAGATTACGAACGTCTTGTCATCATCACTTCATGCATATGCATGTTTGTCAGTGAGAGACTCGCGAGGGTAATATTGCCTAATTAATAAAAAAAAAGAAATGGGAAAATTGATGAAATAGAACAACTGACATTTCCTCATTGAACCCAGATAGTCTTAGAATTTGCTTGTAATAATTCTTAGTGAAATTTGATTATCTCAGTCTAAGATATTCCACCTTTGTTGGCCACCTGTATAAGTGGCCTTAACTTAACATGAAATTATTATTTGTGAGTGGTACTATCATCTACCTAGTATAATCTGTGGCGTGTTCGACTCCCACTCCTCCGCTTTTGCTATACTATTAACACAGAGGAGAAACTACTATCCCTACTTCCGGGATTTTGACGAAATTTGCCATGCTTGCGGGTAGAGCAACTTTATCTTCCGGGTAAAATGGCCGATTCTAATAGACGGAGATAAATCTTCCGACAATTCAGACGAACCGTGTAAGTAAGTAGTAGATATACAGCTACCAGTTGGTGACAGAGATTCTTATGAACCTATAGAGGCTTCGAACGAGCTGTATTGTTGTCTGGATGTTTCTGTATAATCTTCACAAAATAGGCAGTCAATTGTGCAAGCGAACATTTGTCAAATCCACGCCAGTTAATTGCACGTCAATTTGTCTTCAATCTTCCGTTATATGTCAGATCGTGCACTGTATAGCAGGGTAGACCCATTAGTGCTTGAATTATATGCTACCGAACGTTTTTTCGACGTACATTTCATTATTCCGCACTTTTGGTGATTAATATTCAGTCTTCCGGGTGCACTTACTCATGCTTCCGGGTAATACATTTGAAATATAATATGCAAAGGAGTGCACTTTCTACCTAGAAGGTTAAAAGACTATACAAACGTGAACCCTCCCGGGCCTGGGGGGCATTATGCCTCCTCCTACCAAACTTTGTAACGTTCATAAAGTTAGACCGTGGTTCGCAGTTCGTTATTCGAGAAGACCAGCAATTATTTCTTCAGATATGGAAATCTGTAAATTTTTATTATGAGTACTTTGAACTCCAAACTCTGCATAGCAAGAGAGAATGTCATGCTCTAGATCTTTGCATATTCATATCCCAAATCTGACGCCAGGGGGCACTGCTAGGGGCGCTGTTATGAGTAGCTGAATGACTGGTCCCGAATAACGAACTGCGAACCGAGGTCTAACTTTATGAACGTAACTTTGTGCTCTATCCCCGGAAAGACAAAAAACTGAGAGCTGAAAATCCGTGACTTTGCTTATCATACTGGGGTCTTTTGGTGCCTATTTGCATAATCAACTGGTCAGAGAATTATGAGTAAATCCGAAATTGTGGCCATGTGGGGAACCAGAAAAGTGATATTTTCGTCCTATTTCCACAAAAGTCTTGCTTTTCTGCATGGAAAAGTGAACAAAACTATTTTATTTCATATGAGATTATTATTTACTAATTTATCAGGCCGTTTGTACGAGGAAATCAAAAGAATAAAGAAATCGAAAAATCCGACCTGAAAATGGACCAAAAAATGTCTCTTTTTTTATAATCACGTCACTGTGTCAACACAGGTGAGATGGTGTTAGAAATTTGGATTTCTTTCATATTTCTTCTGCGGTCGTTGACGATATTAATGGATATTCATTCATGGAAAATAACAGTCGTCATTTCAATCGTTCACATATCAGAACGCCTTGGAAAAACACCTTCAATCTCACAGTGGAAACTTTAGGTTTGTTCTAAATGGTTCACGGTACTAGGTGATTGAATGAAGTGTTTAATTCATAGCACGTGCGATATATTACATAACGTAACTGTTCAAGTCGTTTTCCCACTTCACACTGTAAACCGATGTGTGTCCGCTTTATTTCGCAATCTGATTGAAACTGAAAGGACTGACGCCAAGACATTGTGACGTCACATGAACAACGTAACGTAGCGACGTCCGATTTGATTACAATTTTTTTCAATTATTATTTTATTTCTGATGTCACCTTTCAGTGTTTAGTCCGAGACGTTTAGGCTAGAGAGAAATGGCCAAGTAAAAAATTAAGTTCAAGACGATTTTTTAAACCCTAAATTATGTCCTCGAGGACTTGTGCCCGATTGAGTTGGCGGTTCATGGTAATCAGCTGCGATCCATTACAGTTTGTTAATCCAGGAAGCGGAAATGTATATTTCCTACTCAAAAGGTTTGATGCAGAAAAACGTAGCAGGTCAATAGGAGAAGATAGAAGGTTAAAGCATATATAAACACCCCCTACATCCGACCGTCGCCAGCCGATTAAAATGACGAGTGTTATTTCCCATGAATGAATACCCATTAATATTGCCCATAACCTCACAGGACATGTGAAAGCAATCCAAATTGCTAACACCACCTCGCCGATATTG
>JAVTVY010010507.1:0-47056 GCA_036873755.1 Hanleya hanleyi | reverse complement strand
AGTTTTTGCATGGTGAGTAGACATGGCATTGCTGTATTTCGACAAAAACAGTGAATTTTTAGGGGTCGTTGTGGTGGTCAGCGTGGCTCCTATGGACAAAATGACATTTTCTATAGGACGTTCTGGCTCCCAATAACTCCAGCATATTAAACAAGAGCCTGAACGATCCATTTTATTGGACTAGGGGGCGGGGGCCACTATCATAGCTAAATAATATATAGCCCTCACCAATCTAGCCCCAGAACTCACTTTAGCTGCGAAAACTACGGAAATAGCCAAACGTGAGATTGAGCCCTCACCAGTATGAGGGCTATAGCTATAGGTCGGCCCCAGTCACCTCCAGCGAGGGTTTTAGATAATTTTATTACATGTACGAATCACCCACCTCTGAAACTGCCGTACATCTAATCTCTATCCCCTCCTGCGCACTATTTTAAAATCTTGCGCACTACATGTATTGTGAAATAGTAACGAATACATCGCCGTCTGAATTTTCCAGTCGACAACTTCCACTTTATACGCGCCATGTTCAATTGCAAACGGCCAGCACACATATATTGTGACGTCATCAACATGGCGCGTAGAGAGTTGAAATTTTTGACTGGAAAATTCAGAAGATTTTAAAATAGTGCACAGGAGGGGATAGGGATTAGATGTACGGCAGTTTCAGAGGTGAGTGATTCGTAATAAAATTATCTAAAACCCTCGCTGGAGGTGACTGGGGCCGACATATAGTATAGCCCTCATACTCGTGAGGGCTATATATTATTTAGCTATCACTATCACAGCACAAATAGGCGAGGGTCCAGGGGCCCGCGCAGGCCCCAGAAGCTCCAGGGGTCTTAGATGGCCGGAGACGCGTTCTAGCGTATTTCCGAGTAATAAAACAAGAAATCTTCACATGTGTAATCTCTGTATATTTTGCCTGTTTTGTTGTTTCTCATTTTTTTTATAATATTCCCCGTCAAGAAAATGAGAATGTTCAGAAGTAGAGATAAATTAAATGTTAAATATACATGTATATCATTTCAATCAAAAGATTCATCAAGTTTTAATCATGCCAACAACACAGATGTTTTCTACTTGTCATGCTTGTTGGGGAACCGAACACAGGTCAACTTATCAGTGTGAATGGGCCATCCTCCAAGATACAGTTCTGTATACCGGTACTCCCATCTCCATATCAGGCCTTGTAGGCAGATTAGGGCTGTACAGTTATTACTGGAACTCTCCGTTTAAAGTATCAACCAATGGAGGGAGGGTGTTTTGGGGCAATACGCTACCTTTGTGGAATCTCCCGTTTAATTAAATGTAGATTAAAGCTCAGTTTAAGGAAGCTTCTTGAAATTGGGGCATGCTAGGAACTGACATAAGGCATTCCAAACAGAGAGGCATGCTGCGCCGAGTTGGAATTCCTAGGAACTCCATGGCATAGTTTTTATACGCCCGCCAAAAGGCGGACGTATTATGTGATGGTGGTTTCCATCTGGGACAGTTTTCTATCTACAGTTCTAATTTTTGGTGTGTGGATACCCTATGGCGAGACGATGTCATGTGTCGCGTACTAAAGTCAAGGTCAGAGGTCAAAGGTCACTGGCCTAAAAAACAGGAAATCACTTAGTGTTCGTGTCCGGTCTATATCTGTGAACGTTTTCTATCCACAGTTGCAATTTTTTGTGAGTGGATATGCCAGGTGGAGACGATGTGTCGCATACCAAAATTGAGGTCGAGGTCAAAGGTCACTGTTGCCTAAAATCAGGAAATCATTGATCGTTGACAGTTTTCTATCTACAGTTCTAATTTTGGTGAGTGGATGCCCTAGGGGGAACGATGTGTTGCATACCAAATGTAGGTCGAGGTCAAAGGTCAAGGTCACTCACCCAAAAATCATGAAATTGTTAATAATCATGATTTTTGAGTCCATCGAGAAATTACGGGTAGCCGTTTTGTCATGTACCAAAATTTAGATCCAGGTCAATAGTCAAGGTCACTGTGACCCCAGAATCAAGGTCAAAGGTCAGTGTGACATAAAAAATCAGGAAATCATGTACCAAAATTTAGATCGAGGTCAATAGTCAAGATCACTGTGACCCCAGAATCAAGGTCAAAGCTCAGTGTGACCTAAAAAATCAGGAAATCATTAAGAATTACAAATTTTTTGTGAGTGGATTCAATAGGGGGAAATGAAGTGTCGCATACCTAAAATTATCTCAAGGTCAAAGGTCACTGTGACCCCAAAATCATGAAATTGTTAAAACTTACGATTTTTTTGTGTCCATTGAGAAATTACAGGGAGACAGTTTATCATGTACCAAAATGTAGGTCAAGGTCGAACGTCAAGGTCACTGTGACCCCCAAAATCATGAAATTTATAAAAATCATGATTGTTTTGTGTCCATTGATACATTGAGGGAGGACGATGTGTCGTGTACCAAAATTTAGGTCAAGGTCATAGGTCAAGGTCACCGTGACCCCAAAATCAGGAAGTCATTAAAAGTCACATTTTCATTTGCCTGTCGAAGACGAGGTCATTTAATGCGGTGTTGCACTCTGTCCATTCACCCATTAACATTTGTTTTCCATGCGATATCTCTAGTTTCAAGGTATGGATTGGTACCAAACTTTGAGTATACCTTACTCGCATGACAAAGAGGAGCCATACATCAATTTGTCAAAGGTCAAGGTCACAGTCCCCCAAAACTGAATCAAGTTTAGCTGACTATGTGTTAGGTTGGAATATTCAGAGTTCTCCCCCCTACATGTATATGGTATTTGTCCTGTGGAGTTGTCTCCCGTGTTTGAAACGGCTACATTTAGTTAAACTGTTGTGAAATAAAAACCATACATTTACTAATTTAATGGGGAGAGGGGTCCTTTATGAACTTCATACCTGTTAACTCAAGAACAAAGGTTTACTGCATCACTTTCTTGTTCCTTCATTAAAAATTCTCTCGTCTGAAAGAATCCATTGCAGGAAAACTAGTATTTTCTTGTGTTTGACTATTGTCGATTTCAGTGTGGGATATGTGAGTTTTCGGCTCTTGCTCCAAGGTCAACTACATGTAGTTACCAAGTGTTAAGCTCATTTTAGTTTATCATTCAATATAAGATATGATATATGTTATATTCTCAGAAGCACAAAATCGAGACCTTTCTCTGGATTTCTAGCTACCAATTGGAATCGAGGCTGTTAAACAAACTTGAAATTTGGACCAATGTAATTCCAGATATACGGGCGTATATTGTAGCCCCTTGGGCTCTTGTTGGAACTGGGCAGACGAAGGATAGCTATGCCATAACAAGACGGGAATGGCACAAGCCATTCCAATTGGAACTCTAATCCATCCAGATCAGAACACCACACTGGGCATGGTGTATCCGATTTGCCTAACCGGCATATGCCATTCCTATCAAGGAACTCATGTTCTTATTTCAAGAAGCTCCCTAAGTAGAGAAGGAGCTGAAAGACAAAATCTTTGAAGTCCGAGAGGAAACAACATGAGGGTGTATCTTAACTCTTTGCTACTTGCTGATAGTCTCGTTTGTCAGCCTTGTATGTTCGGATAAATGCATGCGAGAGGATTTTGTTATAGACAAGTCTTTTTTTGAAGCAATATATTTGCATGTAGCTTGATTGAAACCCCGCTAAATATATATATTTTCAGAAAGCCCACACTTTAATTAATCTGTCCTTCAAAATATCTGCCCAAAACCAGACCAGGCGAGAAAATAAAATAATAAAAAAATAATCTCTGATTTCGACAACATTACCGTGAGTGTATGTCCCAGCCAAATGATAGTTTCCATAAAAAATCTCTTCACGATTCGCCCAATTCAACCGGACGATCGTGCTAAAATACCAGTGCATCGTCCGTGTGGGTTTTAATCCGACATATAAATCCGAGAAACCCTTTATTTCCATTGTAAATCCAACAGTCGGCTCGCTAAAGTTTCAACGGAGCCATTTTCTCAACCTCCCCACAGCGCATGCTCCATTTCGCAGGCTCCATTACCATCCCTGCCACCAATAGCGGCAACCTGTAACCATCTCGGGCATCTATACGCGGTAAGACTGACCCTGGGATCGTGTGTATCCATTTACAGCCTACTTTCGGCAAGTGCGAGAGGGAATTTCCAGAAATCAATACCACGTGACTTCGTCAGCCAATCAGCTAAAGTCTACCGACGTAACCCCAACGTAACTCGCCATTTTCGAATCATGTGATGCCCTACTTGTTCAAAATTACAGATCTACCACACCTCTTGGGTGATACGAAAGTTATTCATACCTATATATTTTGTAAGCCTAGCCTTTATCTGTTTCCGAAGTGGTTTGAAAACCTGTAATTTATCAGATTTCGAGTCTGTTCTCTGCCGGATGAAGGCCAAACAGAATCCCGTAATATACCGGATATCGCTCCGCAATAATGGAGACTCACGATTCGCAAGCCATCTTATGGATGGCGAAGTGTACGCAAATGCAATAGCGGAAGTTGACCTTTACTACGTTGCTATGACGTATAGGGGAAACCAACCAACGCACGGTTCAGTTTGAATCCGGCCGAACAACTCCTTTAGTGCTGCACATGAGCGAACTAGTTTTCATATGCTCTTTCCAGATAAACAGGGGAAATTATCTTCAGATAATTCTTTATGACGCTAGTTCAACAGTGGTATTATGCAGACTTGAAAAGTAATCGAAATGTTCAGTAAACATCTATTTTACTATATATGATGTCACTTCCGGCGATGTGCGCGAAGGCCCCGAATCCGGTCCAAAAATCTGACTGGTGGCTGGGGTGTTATTAGACCCCCAGCGAGGTGGTTGCCATTTCCTATGGCGAGAAATTCACTCGGCACTGAAGACCGACACACAGACAGGCAGCCGGCCAATCGCTGCCATTGTCTCACACGTCTCAACTAATCGGCTTCGCGATACTAACAGAGCCCGGTCGAGGTCAATTTGGTCACGCTATCAAAGGATGATGACATCTCTATCTAATCAAATCCTTCGTTATCCAATCAAATCACTCAACACAGGTCGAAAGACCCGGAAATGACCTTTAAAATGAAACCAATACCTCTAACATTCTACCGCGGGAAATGGAATTTCGATAGCATTGAAAATGGTCAAAAAACGGCATGATCGACATTCTTCGCCGATTTTCTCAATTTTCACCACAAGGAAGGTACGTCTTCAATAAAATAAACTTGTTATACGTTTATTGCATGATTTACAATAAAATTTGAACGTATATTGTCGACTATTTCCTTGTCCAACGATGTGGACTACCGACGATCTCTCACTTGACGAACATTTTACTGTGCGGCGATTTTTTTTACGTGGTGGTGAATTGCAGCCGGTTTCGGCCGTTATGGGTAAATATGATGCCGGCCGATTTTGGCCGGTATAATTAAGTACGAAAGGGTTAAAATAAAAAAAATCTTGGATAGCCTATAAACATCTGACTTCAAAGCAACCAGATAGAGACATTGACTGGCACTTAATTCGTTCAAATATGGGCATATTCGGAGAGATCATAAGCTCACAAATATTTCCTGTTGAAGTGGCTGATATTCGTTGTAGTGTACAAGCTATCCGTCATGGCTTGGATTTGACAAACGAATCATGACTTAATTGGGATTATGAAATGAGCAAGGGTGCCCCTCATGCTTATTGAAAAGTAAAATCTGCATTCAATACAGATATAGGTTTTTCGCTTTATCGTTTTTTTTTTTATCCGTTTCTGCCTTTTTTCTTGTTTCTTTCTTTTTTTTTGCTGAAAATATTGGGAGGCCATGCCCCCCCTCCCTCCCGGCCCCCGTTCCGCCGTGCCTGACAAGGGTTGTAAATAACATTACCATGTTTATAATGTACATATTATTTCCAACAACCTTACCACTGTATATATGTCGTTCTCTCTTTTTAGGCTTTAGCCCACCATCACTGTTCAAATCCATGAAATCACTTTTCGTCCGTCTGTCGTCAGTCCATCCGTAAACAATCCTTCTTATCGCGATTTCTCAGGAACTGCTTCATGGATCTTTCTCAAATTTGGTACACAGGTTCCCCTTGGGGTCTAGTTTTGCAAGATACCTTCTCTGGTCCGATTCCAAAATCCAATATGGCCCCCAGGTGGCCATCTTGGATTTCTCCATGAAACTTTGTTATTGCGATTTCTCAGGAACTACTGCGTCAGGCCATGACATTTGAGATCATTGCGTAACCCAAAAAAGGGTTTCGGCTACTGCAGTTGCGTAACCTGTGGGTTAGGTTACGTCAAACTTGACTGCGTAACCTTTGGGTTACGGGAAAAGGTTACGCAGAATTTAACAAAATGCTGTATGTCATCAATGTAAGCAACCACCAGAACCTGGGTTAAATGGACTCTGTCAGTGTCACCACTTTATGGACTCTGCTTAATTTCATTCAAGATTCCTGTTTTGGTCCTTACAAGAAATAAAAAAAAGTTTTATAATTATAATAAAACACTATTCTTTATTATTTAATCATTTTGGTCCAGGCATTTAGCAATATTTCAACCGCAATCTGAATATAGTTTGTGTGATGTGGGTGAATACTTGCAGAGGTCAGTCTTTGGAGGTTGACAAATTACGAAAGTATAAAAACGAAAACTGGACTCCGCATAATCTCCTGTCATGTACGTCGTCGTCAATGAACTACAGTTTTCTTTGGGAATTTTAACTTTAGAACATAGCCGGTAGTTTTATTTCAAAGTGTATCTCACTACTATCAGCGAAGAAAACCACATGGTAAATTTGTGCTCATATTCCCGTCGTCCCAACTGAAACAGAAAACACATGGAGTTTGACGTGTCTTTTTGACCTAGATTACGAATTCAAGCCATTAATTCCAAAATACAGATTCCATTTCAGATATTTCGTTTCGTTTATCTGGATGCTTTCGAAAGAATTTAAAAGACATCTGAAATTGTTTGCAAAGTGTATACTCCACAATTGAATCTGGTCAGATCTTGGTTCAGATCCATTTGATTTGATGTTGTTCGGAACGGCAGCAAGTTAGAAGCGCCGAGGGAATCCGAACTGACACGAGGATGTCAGGATGCCCTCCTCTCAGTTATGACGTCTGCCAATGCCCCGACATTAGAATGGACTAAAACCACGTGATCCAGTTCGAGATCAAATTGAAAGAGCGTAATACACTCCACCCAGGCCATTGATTGGCTAGAACCAGTACGTGGCATGGGGCGTTCTGTATACCAGTCCTTCTGAACCAGAGCAAAACCAAATATGGTCCGGCACAGAAAGTTACGTTGATGCCGGGCCGAGTCCCCAGGGACAGAGCCAACATCAAAACACACCGTTGTTTTTCAATGCAGTTTACAATAAATTTCAGTGCAGAGTGACAATCACTGGATGAATTCACCCAATGGAGCCCCTGAAATTTCAGTAAAGTAGCATTTTCTTCGTTCGAATATTTGCAAGTTCTCCCGTCTCGATCAACCATATCGACCAGGATCCATTCGGTCACTTGCTTTGTCAATCTAAAACATAATTCTAGAAAACGAGAAAGCAGGTACACGCTCATGGAACCAGGAATGATAAACATCGCATACCATAACAGGGGTTATTCTAGCCCAGAATCTTTCATCTACTCAATTTGAGAATTTCACAAAACTCAATTTTTCGCACGCCAATAATCTGAAAAACTCAATATTTCCATGGTTTTCATAGTTTCGGTTCAGAAACTCAATTATGCAAACATTTTCATAGGGATAACTGAAAACAAATTTCAAACCTATAGTTGAAAATTACACATCCATTATACATGTCCGCCTTCATTTCAAGCCTGCGAATAATTTTTTCACAGGTGACCGACACTTTGACAGGCATGAATAACTTAGTACCTAACATTTGGAATGTGCTGTTCTGACAAAGATAGTATCTGGCTTCGGCGGCCGACTTCGTACTCAGTACTACAAAAGGTAGCTGTTTTTTTCCAGGAATAGTTGTTTATAATTGTTAGCTAACATGAAATAAATATGACTGCATGATTAACTTTGTCGAATTTCTGTACGCAAGATGTAGCTTTTGGCTGAGAAAAAAAACATCGAAATTGCTTTTCAACAACTTTTTTTTTCAAGGATATCTGCAGCCTTATAGGCCTATAGCTGACATTTAGTTATGTAAAATATATGGGCACCCTCATAATGAATACACAAGATATGATACCTTCAATATTTCCTGAAAGAAGAAAAAACAATACCTCTTTCAGTTATACTTGAAGGAGAATCAACAACCCGAGATTGTTGATTTTATAACCTTGAAAATGGTAATGTTTCATTGAGAGGAGATCGTCAGATGCATTTCGTTGTTGTTGTTGTTGTTGTTGCAAAGCCCGGGCCAGTCAATTTCCGTGTCTAATTTCTTTGCCCACGGTTTTGCAGTTCATTAGTCATTGCAGTCAAAGCATTCTTATATTTTGTACATTAATGTCGATAGTGCACAAGTTTTATTCTGTTTCGAGTGGTAGCTAACTGTAAAATATCAGATCAACATCGTTTGCAGCAACTGATGATGTCCGCAATACTGCGAAGATGGCATTTGGCAATCTTCGTAACGCTGTATTTCATTGGATGATGATGAAATGCCTGTCCAATGAATAAGCCCGATACTGCTCAACACTCTCCTATCAAAGGTTCTCCTATGCACCATTCGTTTAAATTGTCAGTCTCACCTTTGTGCGGAGTCACAATTCGCCAGTAAACAACAACAACAACAGACGTCGGATCGCGAACTCGGACAAGATTCAAGGATTAAAATAAGTTTATTAGATACAACTACACAATGATATGGGCGAGGAAATATCAGTAAAACTCAATTTTTTTTCGCGCGCAAGCGCGCTCAATATCGAAAAATAGGAGAAACTGAATTTGTCGAGAGAAAACTCAATTTACAAAAATCCTCTAAAACTCAATTTTCAAAATTTCTCATCGGGATTACCACGATGAGAAATCGGCTAGAAAAACCCCTGCGTAAACTGAGTAACATCAAGTATAGGAGGTTACACACCACAAACCAAGAGATTTCCTGATACAAACCACAGGACACTCCACGCCACGACTGACGTTACGTCACAGGCGTCCCTAACTTCAGGGTGTAGGCAACGTTCCAGCGGGGCAGGAAGAGAGTTTGGCACTGGAGTTAAGGAAACCATGACTAAAGTTTCACCATCCCTGTCACTAGTCACATGATAGGTGGATGGAATAGGATTTCGGTCACGCGATTCCCCAAATTGCTGCTCAGAATTCGCAGCATCTCTCGGGTTCACATTGTCTGGTTTGTCTGTAGTCACGTTTTCCATTGATTCGTTGGGCAAACATTCTGATGATTGTTGAACAACTTCAATATGGGAAGATGTGCTATTTACACACCTTTCCAAGCGTTGTGCAGCTGACAGGCTCGGGATCAGTTTATCCCGAGTACTCTGATGTAAGTCGCGGTCAGACTTCAAATCCTGTTTGACGAAATTGACCTCTGATTTAGCCCAATTTCGCGTCTCCGACTCTCCGTGAAGTATCGGGTTTCACATGCCGATCGTTCACGATTGTAAAGTTCCCTCTTGTGTGAATAGTCGGTTTCTGAGCCAGAAGTGTCGGTTTCTGAAACAGGAGTGTCAATACTACGTTGTGTCGGCAAGTCAACTAGTGTACCGTCAGATTGCGCAAGTTGAGTATCTCTGTCGAAATACAACTTAGTCGTGTGTGAAACTATCGTTTCATTAACATCAGCTGACGTGGAATTGTCATTTCGAACAACAGTTGAGGTTTCACGTTCGACAATGTTTAGAGTTTCATTCTCGAGCAGTCTACTGCTTAAGGGAGAAATGCATGTGCCAATCTCGAGAGTTGAGCGATAACATGCGGATTCCGGAGAAACCGAGTGACCTTTCATATTCTGATTTATAATTCTACTCTCACAGGTTGACGTCACGCCCGACAAGTCAGGAGTGACGTTCAGTCCAGAACCCGAAGCGGCAGGAACCGTTAAGGGTCGAGTTAAATCACGTTTCGTGGAGAAAATGCGTGAACCCGAGCAATTAGCCATCGAATTCTGAAGATCACGCATTTTCTCAACCATCAGTCATTTTTTGTTGGATACTTTGTATCGTAAGATGACAATCATAAGAGCTGCGATCAATGTCGATTGAATGCGGTGGGGATTTATTAAGGGGTGTCGAAAATGCCCTCAATTTCCGATAACATTGCCCATGGGAAACAAAACCTTCTGCGACATGCGCAGTGGACGACTGCATGTCATTGTTACACCTGGTTTCTTGAGAATTGTCTATGAACTTTGCTCGCGTTTCCGATGGAACCCGGAGGTAACCAGGCTCTTGTTCTAGTTTTCTCTCAGGAACATCACGAGAACAGTCCAGATGTTCACGTGATCCAATATCACGATCACGTAGACCATCACGTATTTGATCAAGCGAATAATCACACGATTCAACATTATCCGTTTGGTCAAATTATCACGCAATCGTTGTGAATATTCGAGACGCCCATCACGCGAATAACTAATCTGCCGCTCTCTTGGGGATTTATGACGTCGGTCACGCAAACCGCCGCAGCGCCCAACACTCAAGTACTGGCTCTGTCTTTTTGGATGAAATTCTTCACTTTCATCGCGCCATCCATCACGTGACTTGTCACGTGACTCATCACGATACCAGTCACGGTCTAGCTTGCTACGCAATTCATCATGTTCGTCATGTGACCCGTAAAGATGGCAGTTGCGGTCATGGTCTGGTTCATCCCGCGACAGGTCACGTGATACGTCACGATACCAGTCACCCTCGCGATCACTATTTGATACATAACCGTACCTAGAGACACAAAACAGACTTATGGGAGGGTGTATCGCGATCACGCTCATGACGAATGTCACGTGCATTATCACAGTTACGATATGGCTTGCCTTATGACAAGGCGTATTCAAGATTATCGCTACGTCGATCACTTGATGTATGGCGAAATGGCGATTGCTACTTTCTCGCGAAGAATTACGATTTTGAGTGAAACCGTCACGCTTGCCGTCCCGATCAATGGAATCATCGCGATTTCGATGGCGATTATGTTCGCGAGAGCTGTCGCGATGTCGCAAATGTTCGCGTGAGTTGTCGCGAAATCGCAAATGTTCGCGCGAGTTGTCGCGATGTCGCAAATGTTTGCGATTTGTTCGCGAGGAATGGTCACGCGAACTATTGAGACACCTGGTGGATTCACCATCGCGCCAGAAAGAGCGGCCAGGTAAACCACCACAACATTGTGTATGTTCGCGAGCTTGTCTACATGAATGTACGCTCGAAATGGATTCCCAAACCTCATTTCGGAATACTCTTCAAGTTTGAGTAAGTTAATTCTTACCCATAAATAATGCGCACCAAAGTCTAGTACACAGGTAAACTTTGATCCACGTCTTTTCTCGGTAAGCTCAGTTCAATATCTCTCGTATTTCCTTCGTGCTGACAGCACTGGTCGGACAGTGCGCAGGCGCTAAGTGCAGGAATGGACGAGTCTACTTTCCATATATAGGTAGATCAAGGCTAATTCACATCTGGCTATCGAAAGCGGTCTAGCGAGTGCATTTCATACATACACCCGGGGGTGTCACTACAACAGTAGCCTTGTTATTATTGCTTTAAGGGTCGTATATTAAATTATGTTCTGCACATATATTTGGGGAAATGCTCTGCCCGTGTTTCACATGAGCTTTCATCTTGAATATGATAAAAATGTGCAAAAGTACCACAGTTACACTTCAAGAATTTAAATATACTAAATGAAATATCGGTATGTTCTCCCCCCATAATCAACAGGATTGTTTTTCCATATAAATCAATATTTATTTTTGTTTTCATGTTTTCTGTATAATCAATATTTATTTTTATTTTCAGGTGAACACTTCACAGATGAGTTTAAAAAAATCAACTATTTTTCTCGGGTTCCAGTTATTGATGACAATGGCTTTGTCTTGACTGAAAGGTAAAAGTATATTATCTCTGGAATGTAGTTCACTACCATTTCATTACATACATGTATATGTTTATGAATCATTTTACTTTTGCGATACTTGGTTAATTTCACTGAATTTGAGAAAGTGAAGCAAATAGTCCTTTGATCACATGTGGAAAATAATCCTGGATGTGTGTACATGCTACAGTATGAGTGAAGTTTCATTCTGCATTGGGTAAATTCTGCATCATACAAAAACTATAAAAATCGTGATAATAATCTGGGAGATACCAGAACACCAACCCTCACAATTAAGGCAGTCTGCCTTGGTAAATATCTTCTGGTATCAAAATAACTCTCATTTAACATCATGATAAAAATTGCTGAGGTTATCTGCTTTTGTGACCGCATTTACCTCCGGAATTGCCAAATGCTGTGGCTAATTTTGACGGCTATGTAGTCCAGTTTAAATGTTCACGGCTGTGTTTTTCTTTGTATATTCAGTATTGCCATCATGAAGTATCTATCTGTAAAGCATGGACTTGCTGATCACTGGTATCCCAAGGACTTGAAGTCCCAGGCTCGTATTGATGAATACACTAACTGGCATCATCTTAACCTAAGGATTACATCAGCCATGGTCTTCAGAGAACTGGTCAGTTATGCACCAAATATCCTCCCCTTAGTGGCAGCAGATTTATTTTATCTGCTTTGTTCACTTGACACTGAGCAGAAGACCTTTTTATAAGGCCATTCAAAAATATTATTTACGTTTACCGTAACCCGATCGACCCGAAAAAAAAACGTAGCTGCGCAAAAAAAAATTGTCCGGTATATTTTTTTTACATTTTTGCGAACCTGTAAAAACATCTGTTTCAAGTGTCGTGTCAGTGTCTGTCATTTTGACTGGGAATCTATATTCTTGGACCATTCAACTGTTCCAAACATGCAATTGAATGAATAGTAATAGCAATGGTCTAGAAGCCACAAATCGTGTGTAATTATGATGCATAAAAACTTTAGACGGGACCTGTACATGCAGCACAAACTGGCTGAACACATCTGTCGCAAGTTACTGAAAACATTCAGGGGGGGGGGGGGGGGCCAAAAAAAAAAAAAATCCTTGCATACCTATCCACCTTTTTAGAATGGCCTAAAGTCATGGATACCTCAAATGTAGAATAAATTTTTCACTAAAAATTTTGTCTAATGATGAAAGACGCCAGGGGTTATTCTAGCCCAAAATTTATAATATACTCAATTGTCGAAAAGAGATAAACTCAATTTTTTGCAAGCCATTACTAATAGGTTGGCATTATTTCAGAAGTACAATATAAAATAACCTGTTGGGTTTCCCGCAGTGCTGAACCCCTGTTAAGTTTTTAATTTCAACCCTATCAAGTCCTTCTATTCCACATCATATGATTTACCTCAAAGCTTTTGCAGGAATCATGTTTTATTTCAGAAATATAATATGAAATAACTGGCGGGGGAATCCCAGTACTGAACCTGTTAGTTTTGAATTTCGTGTGGCCTTAAATGAATGACAACATTTCGTTTAATCTTGCTATCAAGTAATTGTATATCACATCATATGATTTACCCTGAAGCTTTTGCAGGAACCATTTGTGTCCACACATGTAACTTGCTATATTAATCACAGTTCCTAAAGTTTGGGTGCACACTGTGGCACAGTGCATGATCAATTTCCTGAATTGAATTGAATTCTACCTTGTGGTTCTTCGGACTGACATCTATAGATGGCATGCAGTTGTCAGTGTGGTGGTCTCATGTACAGGGAGCTTTCTATGGCCTTCATGTCAGCACACCTACCACTACCCTCGAGGAGGGCATGTCCCCACTCCCAGGGCACCGAGCCCCACCTTCTAATCTGGCATATAAATCCGAAAAACTCTTTATTTCCATGGTAAACACAACAGTCGGCTTGCTGAAGATTCTCACGCAGCCATTTTTCTTCAGACAAATTCACCCGGGAACAGACAGCCGGCCACACGCTGCCATTGTCTCACAGCGTTTTGAACGGTGACCTCATTTTTAATCAATCACTCGGCTTCGCCAGCTCAGTTTGCTTCGTTTTCAGCTCAATGAAGAAGGAATGACATCATTTTTTTCCAATCAAATCCTTCGTTATTGTTCAATAATTTGTTGAATCACTCATCATATATGTAGGTCGAAAGAGCCAGAAATGACCTTTGAAACAAGACCAGGATCTCCCATATTCTACTGCGGGAAATGGGATTTTGATTGCATTGAAAACGGTCAAAAAATGGCAAATTCTTTGCCGATTTTCTCAATTTCCTTCACAAGGAAGGTACGTCTTCAATAAAATAAACTTCTTACACATTTTTATTGTATGATTCACAATAAAATTTGAATGTATATTATCGACTATTTCCTTGTTAATGATGTGGAGTATTCACAAGCTGTCACTTGATGAACATTTTACTGTGCGTTGATTTTTTTACATGGTGGTCAGTTGCGGCCGGTTTCGGTCATTATGGGTGTTTATGGTGCCTGCCAGTTTTGGCCGGTATAAGTACGAAAATGACTCACCCTAGGCACACCAAATTTGCAGTGCACATCCATATGCTACAGTGACCCAGAACCCTATTGATTTGGACCCGACTGGTTGGAAACTTTGGTGGCCATCTTTAATTTATGCGAAACCTTAACTGTCTCGTCGCCAAGATATTTTTATAACGACTTACCCTAGGCACACCAAACTTGCAGTGCACATCCATTGAATCTGGACCCAATTGGATGGAAACTTTGGCGATCATCTTTAATTTATGCGAAACCATTAATCTTGTATATCTCGGATATCATTTCGCTGTTCAGTGTGAAACTTCGTATAGGTCATCGATGCATCTAAAGGAATGACCAAACCAGTTTCTCTTTTTCAGTGGAAACCTTGGCAGCCATCTTCTGTTTATATGCAAAATCTTTAATGATGTATATATCTCCAATACCATTTAAAGGTTCTATATGAAACTTCGTATACAGCATCGATGTATCAAGAGATTTGCAATGAATAATCACATCCATTCCTCTGAGTGGCGGGAAGGATGGTTGACCATCTTTAATTTATGCAAAATCATTAACGATCTCTATCTCTCATACTGTTCAAGTGCTCGATGTAAAATTTTGTATACATCATCGATGCATCAGGGACTTACGATGGATGACAGATCTGGTTTCTCTGATTGGTTGGAAATCTTGGTGGCCATCTTTAATTTATGCAAAATCTTTAATGATGTATATCTCTGATACTATTTAAGTGTTCTTTATGAAACATGGTATACAGCATCGATGTATCAAGAGACTTGCAATAAATAATCACCTCGGTTCCTTCAAGTGGCGGGAAGGATGGGCGGCCATCTTTAATTTATGCAAATTCATTATTGATCTCTATCTCTGATGCCGTTCAAATGCTCCTTGTAAAATTTGGTATACGTCATTGATGCATCAAGAGATGATGAATGACAGAACTTGTTTCTGTGATTGAGCGGAAATCTTGTCGACCATTTTTAATTTATACAATATCATTAATGATCTACATCGGATATCGTTTTAGTGCTTCATATGAAACTATAAATCATCGATAAATCAAGAAACTTAAAATTAATAACGACCAGTTTCTCTGATTAGGTGAAAAACTTGATTGCCACCTTTAATTTATGCAAAATCTATACCTCTGGTACTGTCCAAGTGTTTTGATGCAAGACTTCGTATACATCATCAATACATTAGGAGACTAAAAATTAATGACAGAACCCTTTCCTGATTGACTGGAAATCTTGGAAGCCATTTTTAGCTCGCCGTATACGAAGTAGGCGAGGTATTGGGAGAGAGAGGGGGAAAGTGTCGGGTGTCGGTGTCCGGTTAAGTTTTTATGTTTAGCACAACGTTAGAGAAAGTTTTCTGGGTTGATGTTTTTTGTTTAGGATGGACATAGAATAATTTCGACTTCTTTTGGACTCTGAAAGTTTTCTGGGTTACTGTTTTTTGTTTAGGCTGGACATAGAATAATTTTGACTTCTTTTGGACTCTGAAAGTTTTCTGGGTTAATGTTTTTTGTTTAGCTTATAAGCAGTTGGATCTTGTTCCGACAATAACTCGAGAATGATTCAGATGATCTACTTCATACCTGGGGAGTGCCTTGACATTGTTGAGAGGAGGATTGGGATTGTTTTTCAAGGACGTGCTTAATCCAATATGGCCACCATCGGCCACACTGGATTTCATTGGATTTTAAGCAGTTTGATCTTGTCCGGACAATAACTGGAGTACGATTCAACTGATCTACTTCAAACTTGGGGAGTGCCTTGACATCGGTTAAAGGACGGTTGGGATTGTTTTTCAGCAATGTGCGTAATCTAATATGGCCGCTGTCAGCCATATTGGATTATAAGCAGTTGGATCTTGTCCGGACAATAACTCAAGAACGATTCAACATATCTACTTCATACCTGGGAAGTGCCTTGACATTGTTGAGAGGAGGATTAGGATTGTTTTCAAGGACGTGCTTAATCCAATATGGCCACCATCAGCCATATTGGATTTCATTGGATTTAAGCAGTTTGAGTATGATTCAACTGATCTACTTCAAACTTGGGGAATCACTATACCTGATCCATTACCTGTACCATACACAGAGCACTACATCATCTACACCTCAGTACTCTGCCAACATCAGTAATGTTACCATGCAGTGTCAACAGGCAAGTATATAGTTAATTTAGACTCAACAACTACACGCCATGTTCCTATCCTACATGTATAAATTAGTTACATTATTGTCAGTTAATTTATATCCTGCTATTCCACCACATCACTCTATACAAACCTGCTACCCTACAATATACAACTGTGTAGACCTCTGCGTAACAATAAATTACATATGTAACATATGTAAATCACATATGTAATATAATTTTCTAAAGATGTAACATGTACATATGTACCCACCATATCTCAGTACATATATATATGCTACATCACAGTATTGATACGTCGTATGTCACATCTTCCCAAGCGTACGTCTTCCACCGCGCTCAGTGCTCGCTTCTCGCGATTCCTTATGATTGTTGTCACCCAACTGCATAACCCAATCTGACTACCATAATCACTCACATTGCTCTTTTATTGGACTGATCTTACTAAACACAAATAAATGTAGTGTTCCCCGCACCAGCAGTACTACGTATAGTGTATAACTTGACTGTCAACACCTTAAAAATATTTAAATGCAACCGCTACCTCACTGCTGTGGGGTGCATCGCTCATCAGCGATATCTCCGTTTTCAAATCAAAAAATCGACCATAGAGGTCCATGGCCCCCGCAGCAGCAGCGCCAGTTACATGTATGCTGGATTACATCCACCATAACTGGTGCTGCTAGCGGGGGACATGGACCTCTATGGTCGATGTTTTTTGTTCACCACTCTCTAAATTTTGTGTAATTGATACCATGATATATTGTAGATCTCCACGTAAAATCCCTTCTTTTTCAGCTTATAGAACCACGAATGAAAGGTGAACCCATCAACTGGGATAAAGTGAACAAATTCAAGAAGCAATTGACCACTACCCTAGATGGTTTTGAAGAAGTATTCTTGAAGAAACCGTATCTTGCTGGTGATAATATTTCTATCGCTGATGTATTGGCCGTTTGTGATTTGTCTGAGCTCTATGCGGTTAATGAAGAAGAATTTTTTACAAAGCGCCCCCTGGTGAATGCTTGGCTGAATAGAGTGAAAGAGAGGTTAGAACCTCACTTCAGCGAGGCACACAAATTGATCTTCAAAACGAGAGAAGTGTTCTCAAAATTATCAAAACTTTAACATGCTCTTGTGGGAAAATGAGACCAAGTTAAATATAAACTGATCCATAGTTTTATGAAGCCATAATTTATCACTTCATATCCATATCATTTGATTAAATCACAACTTATTAGATGAATACATGTACCTCGACATTAACTACCTTGAGAAATTGAGTTTCATATACCCCAGAAGGACCAAACATCAGGTGGATAACACAGATCACTCTCAAAATTCTCATTAGAGTGCCAATGAAACAGTTTATATTCGAGCATTTAATTTCCATTCTCCGGTGGAGGAATTAATTGACATCGTTAGCTGCGAAGTCCTCATCAACAATGACACTGCTGCAAGTGTAACCTTGAATAGTGCCTTAAGTTTGATAGAAATGATTAAAGAAATGTATTACAAGAGTTATTTAATTTTGATGATTAGAGGTACAATCATCCAGTGAATAATTAATCAGGAAAATTTGACTAGGAGAAGGACATGTTCTCAATGCAGCGAAGGCAATTAAAAAAGCAGAGACAACAAAAAACAATGGATGTCCTGCCAATGCGAGTTCTCATGTGAACTCCGAAGGAAAGGGAAATTAAATAAATGTTCATCATTTTGTTGCTACTAAAGGCTTGGAAGGGGAGCATGAAACCAAGTAGCGGCTTCGATGTCAGAGCTGAAACTGATCTGGATTTTTTTTTTTTTTTTTTTTTTTCGCAGTTCAGAAATTTATTCCATCTGAGACTGAATAGCAGCAGCATTAATACACATTTATCAGCCAAAGAAACTACAACCTGTCAGCAGAATATTACAACCTGTCAGAATATTGCACATCTCAAGTTTGCATTTCCCAGGTTCTTCCCAGTACGTGTTCTTTCATGGGAAGCAAGAGGGAAGATAGAAACCGCTCCACACACTAGATTCTGGGGAAGATGACATTTACTGCATTCAGATAATCTTGGTGAAGATATTGTTGCTTACTTCATCATGTTGCTCTTTTATAAGCATATTTCTACTAGTATTAACATGATTAAATTGTCTTAATTTGTTATTACAATTAATAAATGTACAGCTTGTATAGAGGTTATTCAGTGTTATGATGATTGCTACAGTGTTAATTCCATGTTTCCATTTTATCAAATTTCTGGGCTATTTTGTTTTAATATGTTTTTACTTATAAAATGTAGTGTATATACTTTATTGAATGTTTTGATGATTGTTAGTTCCATGTTGTCTCTGTATTCAATTGAGCTGAGCAAATGGAATGATGACTGTTAGAGAGAATAAACTTCTTCCCAATGAGAGTTCTCGTGTGAACTCTGAAGGAACAGAGAAATTAAATAATGAGAATGTTCTGTCAATATAGAGAAACAATCTATGTTGATATTGGGAAGAATAAATTGAATGACCTGAAAGTGGCATAAACTGCATAGCACTGATGATCTTGTACGAGTCTCTACATAATTCTTGTTTTACAACTGGCCCCAGATCAGATCTTTTAATATTTATATACATTGATCAGCCAACCAAAACTGCCAAAATAGAAGACCTACTGGTTGAAGGTAACCATGAGATTTAGAAACCAGTTAACTGCCGATCTGGCATAAACTTGATTTAAACACCTGTATAGTGACAATTTTTAGGCTTGTCCATGTGCGTGTTCTCTCATGGCAGCCAAGAGGGAAGATAAAAATATATCCACTCGCAAGATTTTAGGAAGTGACCCAATATTCAAGATATTGTCAGCCTTCAGCTGTGCCAGTAAAATTTGTTTCTATTTATGTCTTTATAAAATATAAAGCCTGTACATTTGTTATCCATTGTTCACTTGATTAAATTTGTAATTTAATGTTCAGTTGTCGGGTTCATTTTCTTCATTGAAATTCCAGTGCTACACAAGTGATAATTATTGAAAACTCTTGTCCATGCTGTAACTCCAGTTTTGCGATGTGAGCAAATTCCAGGTATGTCCAACTCCTGGCAGATGGGATTTAAGGTCGGTTCTGTTCTCTACAGCAAAACTTGGTAAACTTAACCCCACTGTCAAGAAACCCACTGGAGTTGAATACTTATTAAATATTATTTGGACTAATAATGGGAGACTTGCACAATAGGGACAGTGGGTGAACAAGAAGTAAAATTTGTGGATATGTATTGGTTAGCAGGGTCAGAAAGGTGTGAAATGGTAAGAGCCCAAGAGGTTTCAATATACGCTGTACATCTGGTATTACACTGGTTCAAATTTCAAGGTTGTTTGATGGCCTTGGTCCCTAGCAATCCAGAGAATGTAACACATGACCTCTTATATTTAATAGTAAACTAAAAGAAGCTTAACTCTTGGTAACCTTGAAACAAGAGCTGAGAGCTAACATATCCCACACTGAAATCAACAATGGTCAAACACAAGAAAATAGTAATTTTCCTGCAGATTCCTATCGGGGTAGAAAACTTTTCATATAAAGAAAAAATTTAAGAACGTCAACGCCACATGTAGGGGAGACAACTTTAATAGTGCAACCCAACCATATTGTCAAACAGGATTCAGTTTTGGGGTACTTGACCTAGTAAGGTTTACCCAAAGTTTGGTACCAATTCATACCCAAACCGGAGATATCGCATGGACATGTGTAAATAGATGGGTAGATCGACAGAACTTCTTATCGCATTATGACCTCTTGTTCGACGGGCATATAAAACATGACTTCAATCATTTCCTCATTTTGGAGTCGCAGTGAACTGGACATTTGACCTAAATTTTGGTACACGACACATCTCCCCTTAGTGTATCTACGAACACCACGAATAGTTTTTATCAATTTCATAATTTTTGGGTCCTTGACACATTGTCTCCACCTAGTTTATCCACTCACAAAAAATTCCAACTGTGGATAGAAAACGGTCACAGATATAGACTGGACACGAAAGGTTCAATGATTTCCCAATTTTCCGGCCAGTGACCTTTTGGTATGTGACACGTCGTCTTCCTGTAGGGTATGCACTCACAAACAACTGGAACTCTTAAACTGTACCAGATATTGACCGTACAGATGGAAACTGCCATCGTGTGAAAATCAGGGAAGTTGATTACACACCCACCACCCCATTCGGTCTTGTGGTTCTCCATTCATTTTATATTTGATGCTTCATACAATGGAAAGAGTTTCCTTTGGTCATACTGAACTAATTTGTTATTCAAACTCCAGTCTGGTTTCGACATTAAACCTTAATCCTCTCTCATGTACTGGGACTCGATCCATACAGTGATGTCCTAATGTATTTGTGTTAAGTGAACAGTGAGTGAGGGAATAGGGTTTAACGTCACTTTCAACATTTTTTTCATCTATATCAGGGGAGGGAAGGGAAGGAGGGGGACAGAGCAGATCTAAATGCTGTCCCACCGAAATATCCTGCCATAGGCAGACATGACACTCCACTCAGTCACATTATACCGACACCGAGCGAACCAGTCCTTGTTCTATTCTCTTAATGCTGAGTGTAAGCGATGAAGCAACAAGTTCCATTTTTCAAGTCTTTGGTATGACCCGTCCTGGGATCGAACCCAGTATCTACCGCTTACGAGGCCGACGCTCTACCATTAGGCCACCACAGTGCTCAAGTGAACAAAGGTCATTCATGCTGTATAATATAATAAAGAGCAGTCATTGGGTTATCTCTTATATTCCATGCCCAGTCAAATTGCCGAATGTTGAACCACACAGCTGTGACGGTATACGGCAGTATCGATCCTTGTTCCGAGTCAACATTTATCAGTTTGCGAGTGCCTTGGCTTTCCACCCTCCTCCTGATGAAGCGCTGCCGTCGCATGAAATTCTCACCAAGTCGAGGTTTTGTTTGACAGTGCTGCCTTATTGATAAAAAGGGACAGTTTATTCATAGATAATACCTGCACAAAGCTCCAGTTCATAATTATATGGACCACTTTTCTGAACAATATATTGCTCTAGAACACAAGCCAGTTACAAATGTGAATACATATATACAACATTTCAATGTACAGCAACTTCACACTAAATTACATAGATATAGTACAATTACACTTCTCAGTTTGACAGTTAAAATTGCTGCAAGACTCGCCAGCTGTCCAGTGCCTCGGTATAACATTACAAACCTCTTTAACCTCTCCGCCCGCAAGAGCATGGGGGTAAAAAATGTTATTCCAAGCACCAACCCACTGTTGGACCCGGTCAGCATAAAAAAATCCCCCACCCCATGTAAAATACCTATTGAATAAACAGTGTTACAGAAAATATACATTTATTGGATTTTCTTGGCAGTTAGGGATGCCAGCAGAATTGAAATGCAGACTTGTATAGTTTTCAAGTATTGAAAGAGTCTGCCTGATGATAATTGCATAATGAATTGAAGACTTTCCTGTCATTCTTTGTCAGAGGTAGTGTTTTCTGGTGGCATATTAAATATTGGAAAACAATCTAGTGTGATGTTGAAATCAGAATATCCAAATTAAATATCTGTTGCTCCCACCAGATGATGAAAACCCTCAATGGCAGGCTCATTTTTAATATGTCCAGTTTCAGATAATGATATACAGTATCCAGATTCACTGACATGCAATGAAGAGAAAATTATATGTAAGACATGTGAAGGATGTCTGTGAATTACTGTAGCTAATTAATAATTCCTGCAGTTTCAGTAGCATGATCAAAGTAAGAACAGATATTCCCGTGAGCTTGCATACACAGTGAAATGAAATCCCTGTTCTATTATCCTACACCCTCTTCTGATGATCTTCCTCGGGAAGTTGATAAATATTCATATGTTGCATCCTTCCTTGAATATATTAGAAAATTTTCATTGCATATCTCGTAATTCTGCCTTGTACTGTACAGTAAATTATAATCTGACAAAGCAAATCCTGAGAACAGTACTGTATAACCCAACAGAATAAGCAATGTACACAATATTTTAAAACTGAAGAGTACAAGCCTAGGCACAGAAGGTTATAACCAAATTAATTCTTATATGCACTACATATATTTTCCATAAGGTTCCCAACAGAGGAAGCTCTGTGTGCACTAATTTTCATAACCCCAACAGAGCTACATAAGTAACATGTTCATTATTTTATAACCCAACAAAGCAAGCTATGTGCAAAATATTTACAACCCAGCAGAGCTAGCTCTGTGAACAATATCTTACAACTGAACAGAGCAAGCCCTTTGTATAATACTTCATACCTGAACAGAAAAAGTATGAGCAGTATTGTATACCCCAAAACAGCAAGCCCTGTGTACATATTTGTACCTCAGCAGAGCAAGCCCTGTGTACATATTTATACCTCAGCAGAGCAAGCCCTGTGTACATATTTATACCTCAGCAGAGCAAGCCCTGTGTACATATTTCCTTAGCAGAGCAAGCCTGGTGTACATATTTATACCTCAGCAGAGCAAGCAGGGCCTGATCCAGGCCGTTTTTGAACCCGTTATAACGGGTTTGGGCGCCATGAATTTGGGCGCCCAAATGAGAAAAAAAAAAAAAATTGTTGCAAATTCCCTCTGAACAGGCTGAAACCTATATTAATGCAATTACTATTGCCAAATATTAAGTTATCAGGCTGTATTTAGACCATTCAATACTCCCACAGCTTCCATGGGCTTCGACAGTCCCACATCGCGGCCTATTTCACTATAACTTATCACACTCTGCGCCAGGTAAGGGTGCCCAAACTAAAAGTCTAGATCAGGCCCTGGCAAGCCCTGTGTACATATTTATATCTCCGCAGAGCAAGCCCTGTGTACATATTTTTACCACAGCAGAGCAAGCCTGTGTATTTTATAACTGAACAGAGCAAGTCTGCATGTGTGCAGTATATTGTATCTCTTACAGAGCCAGCTCTGTGTACAATAGTTTTATACCTAGAGAGAGTCAGCCCTGTGTACAATATTATACCTCGACAAAGTAAACCTGGTATACAATATTTTCTAGCTGATCAGAGCAAGTCTCCATGTGTGCAATATTGCATCTCGTAACGGAGCCAGCTTTGTGTGCATTGTTGTATAACCCAGAGCATAACAGTATTGTACAACTTTCTCTGTGGGAGGCAAATTTATAATCGTCAGCATTCAGCTGATCAAGTCATACAGTGTTTAACCCAGGTAAAATGGAATGCTCTAAAAGGTGTTCTCATGCTAATGGTCATGTTGGACTCTACTGTAGTCCCTTTAATAAATCAATGGTTTATTTTACACGCTCAAGAAAAGGCAAACTACAGCAGAGCTTCCACTTGAACTGTAAATGAACTCCCCATTTTATAAACGGCATATGGTCCATGCAGATGTGAGGAGAATGGTAAAAGTTAAATTCACAAGAAAACTGGTGGAAAATTGAAGCCCGACTTGTCAATGGCGCTGGCACCATTCCGAGTAACATTCTACGATAACCTGTCCCTCATTTACCCCCCAAAAAAAAAAAAAAAAAAGTTTGTACATGAAGGAGTGCCCATTTAAGGAACGGAACTCTTACCATATTCAGGTATAAGTTCATATTAAAATTGACAACATTTACTTGTGACCTTACTGATGTACAATGCAAATATTTAATTTTTATTCCTCACAGGGAAAGAAAACATGGCAGGCTGCATTATATAACCACAAAAATCAACTTTAAAAACAACCATTCATCAATGAATAAAAATCATGGTACAATACTTCAACTTTTACATACTTTCCCATTTACACGTAAAACTGTACCGATACACATCCTATCACATGCTCTCAAAACCAACAACAAATCTCTAATAAAATGTGGCAGTTAAAATATTATCGATACCATGGCACTTCAATACAACAAAATGGGACAAAATTTTTCTTTGTCACACTTTGCTCAACAAAGAACGGCAAAATGGAAATGCCCAAGCATATTAAATAATAAATGTTCCTGATGTAGTTTATATGTCCACATGACATTGGATTCCTCGGCCTATTGCAGTTTTCAAAGAATAATACAGTGTAATTTAATAATAAAATTGACCATAGACGTCCATGTGCCCGCCAGCAGCACTGGTTATTACAAATTACATCCACCATAACTGTTGCTGCTGCTGCGGGGGATGTAGACCTCTACGGTCGAAGATATCCCATACCATTGATTAAGAGTACGATTTTGAAAATGGAGAAATTGTTGATGGCTGTCATCTTGGATTACCCAGGTAACTGAAAAGCAATCCAAACCATCCTCTCATCAATGTTAAGACACACTCCAATTGTTAAGTAGATTGGTTCAATAGTTCTCGAGTTATTGGTCGGACAATAAATGTGTAAAGATCCAACTGCTGACATGCAAGATGGCTGATGTAGATACACATAACTGTAAAGCAATCCTAATTGTCTGCTCATTGATGTCAAGCCACTCTCCAAGTGTGAAGTCGATCAGTTCAATCATTCTCAAGTTATTGCCCAGACAAGATCCAAGCGCTTAAAATTCAAGATGGCTGACAGTGGCCATCTTGGATTACACAGGTAAGTGAAAAGCAATCCCAACCGTCCTCTCACCATCAATCGGTTCAATTGATCGAGTTCTTGTCCAGACAAGATCCAACTGCTGAAAATCCAAGGTGGCTGCTGGAAAAGCAATACCAACTGTCCTCTCGCTCATGTCAAGAAACTCTCCAAGTTTGAAGTTGATCAGTTAAATAGTTCTCGAGTTACTGGTTGGACAAAAATGTGTAAAGATCCAACTGCTGACAATGCAAGATGGCTGATGGCGACCATCTTGCATTACACAAGTAACTGAAAAGCAATCTCAACCATCCTCTCGCCAATGTCAAGGTGCTGTCCAAGTTTGAAGTCGATCGGTTCAATGTTCTCGAGTTATTGGTCAGACAAAGAATGTGTAATGGAATTACGGAACGACGGACGCCCAGTGTTTCGAGGTACCCCCCACTCATGTGGCAGGGGACAATAAGCTTATTTAACCTTTAACTGCTGTTAAAACATGTTCAATCCTAAATTCAAATATTTGTTTATGGAAAGTACATACTTCATCTGATGAAAGGCACCACTACAAAATCAAATGACTTAATAAACATAGGAGAAATGGGACTCGTCAAAATGGTTACAGCTGAAAATCCTGCTGAGGTGCGATGCAGGATGCAAGCGGTTATAAATACTGGACATACACCACCAATCACTGAAAATTGCATCTATCTAAGTCAACATTAGGGAAAATAAAATTGTTATACAAGGGTTCAATTGAACAAAATGGACAGATGGACAAAAATCAGAAAGTGGATAAAAATCTAAGCATGCATATTAATCTAAATAATAAACCATCGAAACAGAAGCGGAGTGTTCAATAAAATGATATGAGTTGATATTAAGCATGCCTGCAAAGTCTCTGATGGTTATTTCAAAAGTATTAACGTAGATGTATGAACCATCATCATCAAAAGACAAAGTGTGACTACAAAACTTTTACATGAAAACAACGTTGACACCAGCCAGACATCATCAATCTACAGGACAGATATAGCCCCAAACAATAAAACAAACCGACTAGTCATTCTGTTCTGACACTGATCTGGTCCCTTTGTCACTTTCCATATTTATTCAGCTGAGATAAAGACATACTTTGAGAAATTGGACTGCACATTGAAAAATGCAGTAGATACAAGCCGTAAAATAACTAAACTTGGAATGCTCAATAAAGCAATACTTGTACATTGTGACACCCACAGAAATACTCGCAGGATCTGAAATGGATATAACATCTTTCTGGTTTCAAAGAAGTAACTTAAGTACAGTTTCTGAACCAAATGTATTACATACTTGGGAATTATAATGATAACAATAGCTGTACATGTCAGATCAAAGCTCCTACCTTTCATTCCTCCCAAACCTACACTTCTCGATTTGTGAGTATGTATTATATTACCTCCCTTGAATACAGCAATTTGCATTGCACAAGATGGAATCCAGCAGTCATCCGTTGGTGCTTGTGCACAGTAAACAAGGAGAGTAATTCACTGGTCTGTTACAGTTTCCTAAAGAGTATACTGGAGAAAGATCGTGCCCTTTAACTAGTTTATGGCGTTTTATTCATTTTCATTAATTGTACTTAACTTTCAAGAACACATGAAGTTTGGTGGGAAAAGCTTTGCTTTGAACATTATAAAGTAAAAAAAAGGTTGGATCTTCTGTTGATCTGATCCAGATTTTTGCAGGTATGTTTATGAGAAGGTTATGGCTTTGTATTCCTTCAGACCAGAAAGTTTCATATCAATCTCAGAGCTTTATCAAATGGTCAGCCTTTCATCCATGTCATGAATGATTTTAAACATTCTCCGTTAATGTAGATAACAAATGGAGCTAATTTCAGTTTTTACCTTAGGGCTGTCCCATTTAAAAAGGTATGGAAGGGGAGGAAGGCACTCAATATATTATTCTATGAGTCATAGAAGGAAATTCCCTTCAATCCATGTTACAACATTGAGAAAGCCAGTAAAATTTCTATGGGTGGTGGGGTATAATTCAAAGCTGCCTTCCGCCCCTCCCATACCTTTTTAAATGGAACAGCCCTTAATGATGTTTCCAGTTCCAGAACACAGAAAGCAGATCCTAATCATTAAACCTACCAACTGGATGAGAATCTGATCCCCATAAAGTATGATGTTTTTATCATGGATATAACATAAAGTGTCACAACTTCATGCAGGATGTATTGTAAATTGTATCCTGTATGATCTCAATTTGACTGATGTGATAAATCTACAGGTGAACATCTTCCCCAGGGTCGTCGCTACTGAGAGGCTTTTATATACTTTATGGCACCAACAATTATTTTATCCGATCATGAACAGACATTGTTCATATGTTTAGAGGAGCATATTTGCAATTTCCATAAAACTACTCATTCAATAGGTTAATCTGTACAGACATCTCTTCAGATGATAACCTGAAGACATCTCTGATGATAACCTGACCCGAGTACAGGTTAATCTGTACAGAGATGTCTTCAGACGATAACCTGATCAGAGTACAGGTTAATCTGTACAGACATCTCTTCAGATGATAACCTGATCAGAGTACACCGAGATTGATCATTATCCACACATCAAAATACAATGTAGCGTATGTCCGACACTGTTGAGACATCAATCCAGGTTTTTCGTTTCCAACTGGAATGATAATAATACACTCGTGTCCGGATCACTATCTTCAAGGTGTGTTGGGTGGAGAGTTGGTGTCATGAGATCCTTTCCGTTTGGCTGGTGATTCATCTCCCCCTTCGCGAGGACGTTTCTTTGGAGCTGGCTGGAAAACAAATTGGTAAAAAATATGATCTCCTGTGAGTCAAGAATATGGACAGATTTCAATTCAAAATACCTGGGAATCGCCATTATGAAGCACATAAGAGCAACTGGGTCGGATACTTCTAATTCCCCTACTATACTGGATGATGCAGTTACAACACACTGAGAGAAAGAATTTAACACCATAGCATAAAATAAACCAACCATTGCTGTTTGTGGAAGATTGTTCATGCTTCAGAAGTATTGTGGGTCAAAATTTAGTCTCACTCTGAGTTTCCAGATAAACAAGTAGGACTTGTCAATATTCATTAAGAGTGTCCTATTAAATCGCAGTAAGATTGATTCGCAATCAACATTTGATCTCTTAGTAATGATACTTCACGCTGACATTATTCAGAGAAATTATCTCCAATTTGCATGCAATAGAAGACTTACAATTCCTGGTGGTAACATGCCATCAGCCTGGGGGTACATCAACTCATTGGCTTTGGTCTTCATTACTTCATCCTGTATGATGACATGTGAATTTTCAGATTACAGGTTCTTAAGCCATTTGCAAGTGTTAAAGAAATACAAACATACAACAAAAATTTACTGAAAACTTGTCGCCCTGTTTCTGGATGTTTATTACAAAATATGTTTTACATCAAAACCTCTTATTTCCTCTCACAATCAGGTGGATTTAATGTCAGTTGGTGTGTTCATTGATCACTTCCAATATTACATTGTCAAGGGGCTCCCTAAAACTACAACAAGAGAGTGAGTACATGGATATGATTTATTGTCGCTTTCAACTATATTTCAATCAGATCACGACGTTAGGTCCTATTACTTTTCACACCTGGGAACCCCAAGGGTAGGGTCCTATTCCTTTTTTACACCCGGGAACCCCACAAATGCCCCAGTCAGTCACCTCTTATGACAAGCTGTCGGAGGAGCTGAGACCTATTCTACCATGATCTGGGGTGTGCACAACATCCCAGGTCAATCCTGGGAGCTCCACAGGGCCAACTACAAAAATTCTTTTTTGGTGACCTAATTTGATCTATTCAGGTGCTCAACTATGATCCAATCAGAGATAAAGCAATGAGTCATTGTAATCAGACTTGGGCGGTATATGAACTCATCATCATGGGTCACTAATCAGACTGGGGCGGTATATGAACTCATCATCATGGGTCACTACTAGACTGGGGCGGTATATGAACTCATCATCATCATGGGTCACTACTAGACTGGGGTGGTATATGAACTCATCATCATGGGTCACTAATCAGACTGGGGCGGTATATGAACTCATCATCATGGGTCACTAATCAGACTGGGGCGGTATATGAACTCATCATCATGGATCACTAATCAGACTGGGGCGGTATATGAACTCATCATCATGGGTCACCAGATTCCTTTCAATGCACCTAATCATGCTAACAAACAATTCAACTGGGATGTAACGAGTGTGTGTTATTCACGGGAAGCAAAGGTGTATATTCCACAACCAGGTATTATACAACACTCGATATCTTCCACTCATGGCCCTGCCCCTTAATGTCATGGTAGGCCTCTCTGCCTCTATTACTCTGTGAATTTCATGCATGGTGGTATCCTACTATAATTCTTGTAACCGTGTTTGTCTGACCCTTATGACCCTAGGTTTGATCAAAATGTCATGCAACTTCATCAGGACAGCATTGGCATCACAGTTTTTAAAAGGTCATTGAGATGCCCATTGGAGGGCAGATTTTTTATCTTGTCAAATTGCCGTGAAACTTTGTCAGGGTAACACAGGTTTGGGGAGAGCGACTTTAAACAAATCAAAAATAGTACTTCAAGTAATGCCGACAGAGCGACATAAAATAAATTACACACCCGATATTAGCCAGGATTCAATGCCTGTCCAAAATTCTCATTTTGCCAAATTTTATCTGTCCACTTTCTATTTTCTCCTATCTCTTCAAAGTTAAATTTTCCAATTTTTGCTGTCCAAATGTGGAATATGCCTGTCCAGTGGACAGGTGGAAGGGTCTCTCACTAACACCGCATGTTTTACACTGTAAAATGTGCAAGTCTATCTGTTGTCATGGAAATGTGCTCAGGAAAGTAATAGAGAGGGATACCAGAAGGGAGAGGAGAGTCTAAACGAGCATTTAATGCAAATGGGGAGCTTGGAATATGAACGTTGTCTGATCAATGAGAGGACAGTTTTGGTGGAAAGGTCATGAAACACTACTGGATAGCTGAGGGGTAATTGGGGGTGACCTAAATCAAAAGGGGCATCAAATGCCAGATGGAGGCCTGGAATCTTTTTGATCAAAAGTCTGCAAAACTTTGTCAGTATATCTATTGAGTCTGGGGAAATGATACAAAACCAAGCAAAATTCAAATATAGGCATTTCACATCCACTGGGGCCAGGAACATGGAATGTACATATACACTAGTTTATCTGTCCTCATTGAAAGATGTCCAAGACAGATTACAGTGGGTAGGAGAGGGTTACAAAAGGTAAAACCGTACATATCATTCTCAACATTGTTTAGATGTTCCAATGAAGGACTGTATTTGTTTGTTACCTTAAACCACTGATGTTGCAGAGCCTCCTGTAATGTGATTCTTTTCTTGGGGTCAGTCGTCATTAATTTCTTGATAAGATCAATGGCTGGAAGAAGATCATCAAGTGTTATCAGACTTCAATCATGGCCAAAGCCATTATATTTTAAAAATATTAAAGAAATTATAAAAGGAGACATTAGCAGGCTTTACATGTATACACATTTATATTGTAAAATGAGAATGGAAACATTCATAGTGCTTTTCCACAGAACCAATCAGAATTGATACCAGTCAGTCATACAATATCAGACTGGGGCGGTATGAATATTCATCATTACGACTCTTGGATTTTACCCGTCCATGAACAGCCCTACCAATTTCGGCAATAATCATGCGTCATCGAAGTAACTCACTGAATACCATGTTAATGAAAACCCATCCCCCCGACATTGAAGCAATTGAATTGGCTTGGAACCGTAATGTTTAGTACCCGGCATGGAGAGCAATTGCAAGATCCAGTGACAAGTTACCCACAATTACCCAATTTGTCCTAATCCGATCACGTTTTCATAAGTTATTATCCGGAAAAAAAAGTTTAACTTGCCGCTCAGGTGGCGCCACTTATAAGCAGATCGGCGTGTAAAGCAATCCCAAGTGAGATCTTGAGGCGAGGTACCCACATACCAAATTTGAAGAGAATGCATTCAGTTTTCAGAAGTTATTGTTTGGAAACAAAATTTTAACTTGGCCTCCAGGTGGCTCCTCCTATAGGCAGTTCAGCGTAAAAAATCCCAAGTGTGATCTTGGGATGAGGTACCCATATACCAAATTTGAGAAGAATCAATTTCAGTTTTTCAAGAAAAATGAAGTTTTAACTTCGCCCCTATAGGTGGATTGGCATGAAAAACAATCCCAAGCGAGACCTTTGAGGCGAGATACCCACATACCAAATTTGAAAAGAATCCGTTCAGTTTTTCAGAAGCTTCAGGGGACAATAATGGCTAAAGTGAACTGATTATGCCACAGCAGGATGTTGAGGTGAATTGTGAGGGTTGCATGAACTATCACTGCTGAGGTGAATTGTGAGGGTTGCATGAACTATCACTGCTGAGGTGAATTGTGAGGGTTGCATGAACTATCACTGCTGAGGTGAATTGTGAGGGTTGCATGAACTATCACTGCTGAGGTGAATTGTGAGGGTTGCATGAACTATCACTGCTGAGATACATGTAGATTTCTCACATAATTTTGTGGTTGAATTTTAACCAGCAGCCCGCACTTCCAAAGTTAGCAGAATTTACAGGAGACTCCAGAGTGTCATTAATGGGGAGGGGGGGGGGGGGTACTTGGGTGCGAACGACCCACCCTCAATGTCAAACAGTATGTTATTTTCCTATGTTAGATGGCACAGACCTGGCTCTCTTATTATAAGTAAGAATACAAAACAACCCCCTCTCAAGAAGTCTTTGTAAGGCCCAGAAGACTATATATTAGATCTTTCTAACAATAAAATAGATTAATTTGAACATTGCAATGTTCTTGGAGAGAAGATATTTAATGAACTGACCCTGATCAGAGATGTTCTCCCAGTATTCTGATGGGAAGGAGAAATGGCCACCTGTGATTTGCTTGGGGAGTTCCAAGTCTTTTCTCTCATCTGAGAATGGTGGATAGCCGGACAAACTGAGGAGGGAAACAGACGAATTGTGAATTCACAGAATGTTAGATATCGACCAGGAATTATCCAAGTCCGTTCATTGTTGTAGAACAAAATGTTCTGTCAACATGGTAAACGATGCCAAAAATGATGTATGGCCAACAATTCTTCTGTTTCCATGGATAAACAGGACCAATAAATAATAGTTTCCAAAAAAATCTGGACTCTGCATTACAATGTACAAGTGCTGATCAAGTTCATCGAACTCTAAAGAGATGGCGGGGTGCTGAAACATGTACATATTTTGAACATTTCACAACATTTCCCACTTACCAGATAAATAAAATAACTCCTAAACTCCAGCAATCTATGGCTTTGGTATAACTACCCATTCCGGCAGTGACGAGGATTTCTGGGGCCAGGTATGTTGGTGTGCCACAAAATGTCTTCATCATTGTGCCAGCGTCGACAAACTTGGATAGCCCAAAGTCTGTGACCTTGATAAGCGTCTCATCACATTCCGAGTCCAATAAGATGTTCTCTGGCTTGAGATCTCGGTGAGTAATGCCCTTGTCATGTAAATACTGGGTGAAGAAATAATACAGATACAGGAATGACATTCAATGACAACTTATGAGACTGAAAATAATCAATTTGGTTGAATGCAGGTACATCCCAGAAATGTTTGGACATGGGACATTTACATGAAAAGTTTTGTGTTTTAGAAGATGTTAAGCACAAGACAACCCAATCTATATTTACTTAAAGGTGAACTGCAAAGCTTTTAATTTTATCTAAATTGTTGCTTATGTACATCTTGTCTTATGTGACATAACTTTTATATGTTTTGGGGGCAAATATAGTTTGCAAATTGTACTAAAAACAATATTTAAGTTATCCTGTTATAAATCCGTCTTGAAAAGTTGCATCGCTTGTCTTTCTTGTTTTGTAGAACGTTATGACGTTATAGTGGTCCCTTTCATTCAAGTTTTATTCAAATGTGACGTCATGCTACGTCGGATGAATGAACGAAGACCACTATAACGTCATGACATTCCAAAAACAACGGGAGGCAAGCGATGACGTTTTTAAAAGTTCTGGCTCTCGGTATAAGTTTTGACTTCTCATATACCCAAAATTAAACAATAACCCACAGAACTATTACCACGTATAATTGTAACAACTATAGAAGTTCTTGTTTTATGACATTTTAACAGAACATTGGAAAGCTTTTCAGTTCCCCTTTAATATTCTAAAACAAAAATCGATCATAGACGTCCATGTTCCCCGCTAGCAGCACCAGTTATGGTGGATTACATCCACCAGTTCCACCATAACTGGCGCTGCTGCTGCGGGGGCCATGGGCCTCTATGGTCAATTTTTTTTGGTCGATGATATCTCATATCATTGATGAAGAGTATGATTTGAAAATGGAGATATCGCTGATGAGCTTTACATAATCTAATACAGCGGATGGCACCCATATTGGATTATGCACATCCATAAAACATAATAACTGTCCTCTCACCATTGTTCATGCACTCCCCAAGTTTGAAGTAGATTGTTTGAATCGTTCTAGAGTTATTGTCCAGACAAGATCTAAATGCTGAAAATCTAGGATGACTGATGGTGGCCATCTTGGATTACACAGGTAACTGAAAAGCAATGACAACTGTCCTCTCATCGATGTCAAGCCAAACTGCAAGTTTGAAGTCAATCAGTTGAATTATTCTAGAGTTGTTGTCCAGACAAGATGCAACTGCTTAAAATGCAACATAATCCAATATCGCTGGTAGATGGCAGCCAAATTGGATTATGCTCGTTCATGAAACACAATCCTAACCGGGATCTCCCAAGTTTGAAGTAGATCAGTTGAATCGCTCCAGCTATTGTCCGGACAAGATCAAACTGCTTAAAATCCAATGAAATCCAGTATGACTGATGGTGGCCATATTGGATTAAGCACGTCCTTGAAAAACAATCCTAATCCTTCTCTCAACAATGTCAAGGCACTACCCACATATGAAGTAGATCGGTTGAATCGTTCTCGCGTTATTGTCCGGACAAGATCCAACTGCTTATAATCCAACATTGCTGAAAAACAATCCCAACCGTCCTCTCACCAATGTCAAGTCACACCCCAAGTTTGAAGTTGATCGGTTAAATCGTTCACGAGTTATTGTCCGGACAAGAAAATCTAAGATCCAACTGCTTATAATCCAAAATGGCTGACGGGAGGCCATATTGGATTATGCACATTGCTGAAAAACAATCCCAGCCGTCCTCTCGCCAATGTCAAGGCACACCCCAAATTTGAAGTTGATCGGTTCAATCGTTCACGAGTTATTGTCCGGACAAGAAAATCTTACGGAATTATGGCTCATTGCTTTACTATTAATTACATATCTGCTAGGTTTGGTATAGACTAAATTATGAGCAAGACATGAGCATTATAAAATGATCTCCAGAGTCATAATGCCTTCACAGCCAAGAAGACTGGCATACAACATACAGGTCAGAGTTACCATACCTTAACTGCACTGGCCATCTGATAAAATAATAACTTTGCCGTGGCTTCATCAAATTTTCCCACATCTACAACACGGTCAAATAACTCTCCTCCTTCAACTCTGAAATAAACCAAGTCCAACAGTGTATTATAGGAGCAAGGATGAATTTTGAGGGAGAATAGCTGGGTCATGACTGTCCAAAAAATTCTTTTTTGACAGCCTTACAACTTTCATGCATAATTATTCAGGCTTTCTCCATGAACAAGGCAACCCAATTTTTGCCCTTATGGGCTTCAATATTTGCCTGTGCACAACTTTGGCTAGAGGAACAAAAATGTAAAAGACACAACTTTTGATTGTCTAGATATGATCCTTCATAAAATATTGTAACAAGCGTTCTGGGAACCCCAACATCTCGCCTTGCGGGGTCATCCGCCGAAGGTGCAGCAGTATTGAAAGCATACATGTAGAGCAAACAATAAGGTCTGGAATAGGTGATGTGGTACAGACAATAATGTCTGGAATAGATTATCTGGTGCAGACAATAACATCAGTCCCATGTGGGATTACTGGCATATAAGTTAATCCCATGTAGGATGGATAGGTCAGCGCCGTCGGATTATTGGAGTATAGGGCAGTCCAGTGTGAGATTACTGCTGGATAGGTCAGTCCCATGTGAGATTACTGCTGGATAGGCCAGTCCTGTGTAGGATTACTGCTGGGTGGACCAGTCCCGTGTGTTACTACTGATGGATAGACCAGTCCTCTGTTGGATTACTGCTGGATAGTCCAGTTCCAAGTGGGATTACTGCTGAATAGATGAGTCTCGTATGGGATTAATGCTGGATAGGACAGTCCCGTGTGGGATTACTGCTGCATAGGCAGTCCAATGTGGGGTTACTGCTGCATACGGCAATCCTGTGTGGGATTACGGCTGGGGAGGCCAGTCCCATGTGGGATTACTGCTGGATAGGCTAAACCTGTGTGGGATTACAGCGGAATAGGTCAGTCCCATGTAGAATTATGGCTGGATAGGTCAGTGCCATGTGGGATTACTGCTGCATATTGCAGTCCAGTGTCATATTACTTCTGGATAGGTCAGTCCCATGTGAGATTACTGCTGCATAGGCCAGTCCCGTGTGGAATTACTGCTGGATAGGCCAGTCCCATGTGGGATTACTTCTGGATAGGCCAGTGTGGTCTGGGATTACTGCTGGATAGGTCAGTCCTGTGTAAGATTACTGCTGGATAGGCCGGTCCCAAATGGGATTACTGCTGGATAGACCAGTTCGGTCTGGGATTACTGCTGGATAGTTGAGTTCGGTATGGGATTACTGCTGGATAGGTCAGTCCCGTGTGGCATTACTGCTGGATAGGCCAATGCCATTTGGGAATACAGCTGGATAGGTCAGTCCCGTGTGAGATTAGTGCTAATCATCCAATGACAGCTGACAACTGCAGCAAACTTACCATGTACATGTACATGTATACATGTAAAGGCCTACATGTACAATTTACCTAAACAGAAAACTCATTCATTTGCCATAATTTGGAGAAAAATTAATATTTCTTCTCAAAAATAGCACAGGTACATCCTCTAATCATAAGAAACACGTGTACTAAGTTTCATAATCATCCAATGACAGCTGACAACTGCAACAGACTTTCTAAGCACAGATGTACATGTGCACTTCAGCTAAACGCAAAACTCTATCATAGGGATTTTAACATTGGAGCACCCCAGGGGTAGTACCCCCAGGTGGCATACCCACCCCTCATATTTTTTATATTTTTTCTAATTTTTCTAGATTTTTTTTGAATTTGCTAAACCAAAAACCTTATCATTTCCAGGCAGGGGACACCGACACCGATGACGACATCCTCTTTCCCCCCTCAAAATATGACTTCGTAAGGCGAGATAAAAATTTAATTGACCTAAAAAATAGGTCATGGTAATCTTCAATAAACTGATCCATCACCAGTTGTGGAAAGCCTACATCTATATTCATACAAAAGATAGCCTACTTATATCAGTATATAGTTCTAGTGACATATATACTATGAATTTGGAATGCCAAGCTACAACCATTGAAAAAAGATCACATCAATTAGAATTTGACCTTGATAAAATACAATAAGTTTGCTCAACTGAATTTGAAGAGCCTAGCCATCCCTCAATATATTGCAGTAACTATAATTTTATCTTGATAAACTAGGACAAAGACGAATTGAAAAGGTTTCTAGTCAATCACCATTTGCCTATGTAGCATGAATTTGGAGAGCCTAGATATAATCCTTCAAAAGATATCCCCTATAATAGAATTTGATGTTGATGAAATAGATCAAGGTCAGTCATCTTCAATAGGCTTCTCACCCATCAACAGTTGAACATGTGATATAAATTCGGGAAGCTGGATGCTAATCCTTTAAGAGATATTGTGTTAACAAGTATGATAGACAGGCTGTTGGACAGACCATGCAATAATCAATAGGCTTATTCTCCAACATCACAATCCACATTTCTGAACTGTGCTTATAGCGCTGCATATACATAACGATTTTTAATGATTTACTGATTTTCGGTTACAGTTACTGTGATCTTTGGCCTTTTAACCTGAAAATGAATAGGGTTCCTAACAAGACTTTAAACCTTCATTCTCTCTCCCTCTCTCTCTCTTTGCCCCATGGGTAATCTATACCCTAAGTTTGGTATCAATCCATGAAGTGAAACTGGCAATATCATGCAGCCTATAAAGTTAACAGTTATATCTTAATTATATGACCTTTTCTATAGACTGGCGTATCATTGTGTCATTTTACCAGATTTGTGATAGACTCTTGAAGTATGAACTTGATCAAATTAGCAATTGCCAGGTTTGTAAATACTCCAATTTTTCAACATGCATTTCTCCAATACTGCCTCCATCATGGTATGCAATCTTTTACCATATGTACATGACCATACCTGCCACCCTTCCTCTGCCCCTCCCTCCCCCCATACACAATCCTTGTATACATTACATCTGGATGCCTTTTTAAATACTACAGGTAACTAGATTAGACTATTTACGGTCACACTTGTATTTCTATTTTATAATCTGTATACTTACAATTCTAATACAATATACAATGTATCTGGGGAGTCGACCACATCCTCTATACCTATAATACAAGGCTGGAGGGGGAAAAAAAGAGATAAAAGTGATCAAATGTGAACATGATCAACATATAAGTAGAGAAACCAACCCTGTTCAACATCTTTCTACAGACACTATCCATTCAACACCATTCAATGAGGAGTACGTACCGTACTCTGCAATATCATTCACTGCTGTCTGGTCCAGGCTTTTAGCCAACACTTTGGAAAAAGCAGGACCCAAATAGGTGACCTGCGCCTGAGTAAACTCACTTTTCCGCAGATTTATCACAAGATTTGCTTTGGCATTCAAACCAGCGACCTAAATAACGAAATACGATCACTTTCTAAATGACAAAATTCTCTTTATGTATTTAGCAATGGAACCGGTGTCATTACGGCCATCAGAGGGGTACTGTGTGTTCGCTTTCAAGACTGCCAGTCTGCTACCTCCTATTTTTGTGGGCGGCCCATTGGCCAAGTGGCTTAGATCGCCGACATATAGTGCTGGTGGTTGAATGCTTTACTCTGGTGGTCACTGGTTCGAATCCCACATGGGACTCAACCAATTTTCAACACTAGAATCTGTGCTATACTAAGATAGTGTAATCCCAATATAATGAAAATACTGTTAAACGATCACTTTCTAAATGACAAAAAAATCTCTTATATTAGGAAGTTGAAAAAAAACACTAAAAAAACAGGAATGGTTTCGCTTTGAGGCATATATTCTTTTTAACAAGAGAAAATCCTCCCAAGAAATGCCTAAAAAATATCAACCTAGGCCAGGGAGCACATTTTCATCAATAAATCTTCATTCTTATGCAAATGAACATCGCAATTCTTTCCAGGCTGATATTTCAGTACGGTATGTAATCTTCCACAATTTGTTTTTTACAGGTTTTGAAGCGAATTTTTTTTTTTGATTTTATACCCATCACATACAAGGAAGTTTTTTCTCATATTAACGTCACAATAGATTACTTTGAAAAATTTCTTATTCATCTCATTCGATGTGGGCCATTATCACATTCAACTGCATGGACATATTATGATAGATAGATAGATAGATTTATTTGCACACTTATGCCACGAGGGCTAAAGGCAATACAAACACAAACATACATGGCTATACATGTACAATGCCAAATTATAGGCCTTAAGGGCACGCTAATCTATATACAGACAGAGAATAAACAAGACAAAATACAATTAAAACTAGAACTGCAAGCAGTTTTGGCGGCTTCCGATCTAGTGTGTGATTGAGCAAGTAGGGTTTAAACTAGTTCTCAACCCAGCGACAAAAGGTCAATAGAGCACGAAATGCGCTTTTATACTACTAAATGTGAGTGAATATACTGTTGCTACACTATCCTCTATGCATTGCGCGGTAAGGTCAATAGGGCTCGAAATGCGTTTTTATACTACTAAATGTGAGTCAATATACTGTTACTATACTACCCTCTGCGCATTGCGCCGCAAGGTCAATAGGGATCGAAATGCGCTTTTATACTACTAAATGTGAGTCAACATACTGTTACTATAAAAACTACCCTCTGCGCATTGCGCCGCCGGGTCAATAGGGCCTGAAATGCGCTTTTGTACTACTAAATGTAAGTTAATATACTGTTACTATACCATCCTCTGCGTATTGCGCCGCAAGGTCAACAGGGCTCGAAATGCGCTTTTATACTACTAAATGTGAGGCAATATATTGTCACTATATTATCCACTGCGCATTGCGCCGTAAGGTCAATAGGGCTCGAAATGCGCTTTTAAACTACTAAATATGAGTCAATATACTGTTACTATACTACCCTCTGCGCATTGCGCCGCAGGGTCAATAGGGATCGAAATGCGCTTTTATACTACTAAATGTGAGTCAATATACTGTTACTATACTACCCACTGCGCATTTTGCGCCGCAGGGTCAATAGGGCTCGACATGCGTTTTTATACTACTAAATGTAGTTCAGTATACTGTTACTATACCATCGCCTGCGTATTGCGCCGCAAGGTCAATAGGGCTCGAAATGCGCTTTTATACTACTAAATGTGAGTCAATATACTGTTACTATACTATCCACTGCGCATTGCGCCGTGAGGTCAATAGTGCTCGAAATGCGCTTTTATACTACTAAGTGTGGTCAATATACTGTTACTATACTATCCGCTGCGCATTGCGCCGCAAGGTCAATAGGGCCCAAAATGCACTTTTATACTACTAAATGTGAGTCAATATGCTGTTACTATACTATCCTATGCTCATTGCGCCGCAGGGTCAATAGGGTCTATGGCAGTAACATAGAAATCTGTATCTATCAGGGTTTAAGTGAGTAGGCCCTTGCAAAACTTTTTCACAAAATTCAAGATGGCGGCTAAACCACGTGACCTAGGAACAAAATGTTTGCATATTCGTGATCGTCATATCAGATAACATATATTTCGATACTTTTCCCGTCCAAATCCGTTACTTGAAAATCCGGCGATTTTGATTGGCCGATGGCGGCCATTTTATTTTACGTAACAACTTTTCAAATAATAGTTTGAGAGGCCTTTATCCATTGATTTCGTGTACCAACTTTGGTGTTGATTGCTCCATTGGTTTCAGAGGAGAAGAGTATACAAGATTTTTTTGAAAACGAGGTAAATCCAAGATGGCCGCCGAACCCTGCGACCAATCACAACCAATTTTCAATATGCACTAGATCTCCTCATGCCTAATACGTGTGTGAAGTTTCAGTAAGATTGGCCTGATGGTTCCCGAGATCCAGCGACCATCAAATCATGGAGAATCAGTTAACAGAAAACTCTCAATTCGCAAATTTGGGGCAGTTACTTTTGAGCATTGCGGGAAAACTATTGGAGCTACGTGAAAACCGTTGGCATACTTCTGAAAGAGCTGCTCCTGCACAATATAATGCAACAAACGGCAATGATGTACCTCCCGTAGTTTCAGAGTTATAGCCTCTACAAGATGCGTTCCGTTTTTGACAAAATTCAAGATGGCGGCCAAACCACGTGACCTAGGAACAAAATTTTCACATATTCGTAATCGTCATATCAGATAACATATATTTCGATACTTTTCCCGCCAAAATCCGTTACTTGAAAATCCGACGATTTTGATTGGCCGATGGCGGCCATTTTGTTTTACGTAACAACTTTTCAAATATAAGTTTGAGAGGACTTCATCCATTGATTACGTGTGCGAAGTTTCTTGTTGATTGCTCCATTGGTTTCAGAGGAGAAGAGTTCAAAAGAATTTTCTGAAAACGAGGTAAATCCAAGATGGCCGCCGAACCCTTCTACCAATCACAGCCAATTTTCAATATGCAATAGACCTCTACATGCTTAATACGTGTGTGGAGTTTCGGTATGATTGGACTAATGGTTCCTGAGATTTATCACCCACAAAATCAGGGAGAATAATAATAATAATAATAATAATAATAAAAACTAGAGCTGCGAGCAGCTATGGGTCGGCTTCCGAAATTACGCATGATAGACGATCTAGAAAATCCTGACAGACACTTTGAATATTCAATTCAATTAATATTAATTCTAATTCCTGAGCATGTATTTCATCACATTCTCCATCCAAATCCGTTATTTGAAAATTCGACAATTTTGATTAGCCGCTGGCAGCCATTTTCTTTTACGGTGCAACATTTCAAATAGAATTTTAAGAGACCCTGATCCATTGATTACGTGTACCAAGTTTCGTGTTGATTGCTTCATTGGTTCCAGAGGAGTAGAGTTTAGAAGATTTTTTTGAAAACGGAGTAAATCCAAGATGGCCGCTGAATGTGATTTTATACTTCTAAATGTGAGTCAATATACTGTTGCCAAACTATCCTCTGTGCATTGCGCCGCAAGGTCAATAGGGCTCGAAATGCGCTTTTATACTACTAAATGTGAGTCAATATACTGTTACTATACTATCCTCTGCGCATTGCGCTGCAAGGTCAATAGGGCTCTAAATGCGCTATTATACTACTAAATGTGTCAATATACTGTTACTATACTATCCTCTGCGCATTGCGCCGCAAGGTCAATAGGGCCCGAAATGCGCTTTTATACTACTAAATGTGTCAATATACTGTTACTATACTATCCTCAGCGCATTGTGCCGCAAGGTCAATAGGGCCGACATGCGCTTTTATGCTACTAAATATGTGTCAATATACTGTTAACATACCACCCTCTGCGCATTGTGCCGCAAGGTCAATAGGGCCCGAAATGCGATTTTATACTATTAATTGTGAGTCAACATGCTGTTACTATACTATCTTGTGCGCGTTGCGCCGCAAGGCCAATAGGGCTCGAAATGCGCTTTTATACTACTAAATTTGTCAATATACTGTTACTATACTATCCTCTGCGCATTGCGCCGCAAGGTCAATAGGGCTCGAAATGCGCTTTTATACTACTAAATGTGTCAGTATACTGTTACTATACTATCCTCTGCGCCGCAAGGTCAATAGGGCTCGAAATGCGCTTTTATACTACTAAATGCGTCAATATACTGTTACTATACTATCCTCTGCGCATTGCGCCGCAAGGTCAATAGGGCTCGAAATGCGCTTTTATACTACTAAATGTGTCAATATACTGTTACTATAGTATTGTCTTCGCATTGCGCCGCAAGGTCAATAGGGTTCGAAATGCGCTTTTATACTACTAAATGTGTGTCAATATGCTGTTAACATACCATCCTCTGCGTATTGGGCCGCAAGGTCAATAGGGTCCGAAATGCGCTTTTATACTACTAAATGTGTGTCAACATGCTGTTACTATACTATCCTGTGCGTGTTGCGCCGCAAGGTCAATAGGGCTCGAAATTCGTTTTTATACTACTAAATGTGAATCAACATGCGGTTACTATACTATTCTCTGCGGGTTGCGCCGAAAGGTCAATAGGGCTAGAAATGCCCTTTTATACTACTAAATGTGAGTCTGGATGGTTAGCGTTTCAGTGTCACAAAAATATGTCCGTAATCTGGTAATGCTGCCTATGGTGTTACCATAACGTAAAGCTTACAGGCAGTTTATATTCCCGGAAAGTTTGTCGCTGCTCACACAGAAAAAAGTACAGCAGAAAAATTATTAAATCCGTGTAAAGTTTGTTACCGAGAATAGCTAAATATTATACAGTTACAGCGTATGTGATAATCGGTTTTCAACAACAACATACAGCTATCTAGTACTCACGTGTGTGTTCAATCTCCTGATAACTGTCCTTAGGATAATGCGACACGAACTACAGTCCATTTCAACAATATATGAAACACATACATACAGTCTGCATCTCACATGAATAAAACAGAGAGAATCCTGAATGTTCGTTTATACACTTACTCGTTATAATACTCGCCACCTTTCACTCTCTACTGCCTGGTGTCTCTACACGGTCATAACGGGCAAACCCGAGTTGCGAAATGCTTGAAGTAATCATGTCAGGCTGGAAATCCCCTACTAATATTGCAACATAATTAATATTGCAACATACCATGGAAATGTCTGTTCTTGGGGAATTCCCCTGCGGGACCCAAACACCACTGGGAAACCACTATTTGAGAATAGCGAGAAAATTATTTACGCTACGATTGAATTAAATGAAGCAATAACATTTAGCTATGATAATATACAGTAATAAAACAACTCAGCATTTAATGCGGGATATTCTTACATCGACCTAGCTGTCCTGGTAGTGACGTCATTGCTTCCTTTTACATCTAACCTACATAGTTATCACCGACGAATAATCCGTCAACTCGCAAATTTGGGAGAGTTAGATTTGAGAATTGCGGAGAAACTATTGAAACTAGGTGGAAACGGCTGGCATTTTTCCGAAAGAGCAGCTCCTGCACAATACAAATCAATAAACTGCAACGCTGTACCTCCCGTAGATCCAGAGTTGTAGCCTGTACAAGATGTGTTCCATTTCTGACAAAATTCAAAATGGCGGCCAAACCACGTGACCTAGGAGCAAAATTTTTGCATATTCATGATCGCCATATCAGATAACATAGATTTCGTCACTTTTCCCGTCCAAATCCGTTACTTGAAAATTCGACCATTTTGATTGGCCGATGGCGGCCATTTTGTTTTACGGAGCAACTTCTGTTATTACGTTTTTGAAGACTCCGATCCATTGATTATGTGTACCAAGTTTCGTGCTGATTGCATCATTGGTTACAGAGGAGTAGGGTTTAGAAGATTTTTTTGAAAACGGGGTAAATCCAAGATGGCCGCTGAACCCCGCGACCAATCACAACCAATTTTCAACATGCACTAGATCTCCTCATGTCTAATACGTGTGTGAAGTTTGAGCATGATTGACCTGATGGTTGCTGAGATTTAGCACTCACAAAATCAGGGAGAATAATAATAAAAATAATAATAAAAATAATAATAAAAAAAATAATAATCCGAACAATTATAAGAAGTCTTCCGATTTTCATCGGAAGCCTAATAATAATAATCCGAACAATAATAAGAGTCTTCCGACTAAAAGTCGGAAGCCTAATAATAATCCGAACAATTATAAGAAGTCTTCCGACTAAAAGTCGGAAGCCTAATAAAAATAGAAATAATCCGAACAATTATAAGAAGTCTTCCGACTAAAAGTCGGAAGCCTAATAAGAATAAGAATCCGAACAATAATAAGAAGTCTTCCGACTAAAAGTCGGAAGCCTAATAATCCGAACGATTTCAATAGGGGACCTAGGTCCTCCGGACCTGGTCCCCTAATAATAATCCGAACAATAATAAGTCTTCCGACTTTCGTCGGAAGCCTAATAACAAAAGGTCCTTCCATCTGAAATGGAAAGACCTAATTACAAACATCACAATAAATATCTGGTCTGTTCTGTGGCTGCAGCAACACTGCTTCTACTGACCTACATCACACAACAGGAGTCAGCTGTCTGACCTAGAAATCATTGGAAATTTCCACTGTGTTGCAGTAGATACGCACTGATGCCCGGAGCCTGTACTCAGTCACGCCTACTTCCCCGGGAGACCAAAACAAGAGCACTTTGTGCCCAACACCCAAATGCTTTATATAGTTTTAAACTTGGAATATTGGTGACTCTAAAAATATAGAATGACAGTCTGGATGATACATTTGAAAAAATGAGCTTGATGTGCACTTAGTGTGGAATGGCTGTTCTGGTTATCATTTATCTTCTTACGTGTATGTTTACAAAGAACAGTAAGAATTGTTTTCACCTCAGAATCAACTATTTTGCACAAATGCCAAGGCCGTGTTATTCGAGAATCATGAGACTCAGTGCATTGAAATTTTTTTAGAATACATATTATATTATTATATTTATTAGAGTGTCTCCCTATATAAATTGTAAGAAGATAAAATTGCATATTCCCCGGTCACGTGGGTGTATATTGTCCGCTGAAACTGCATATTCCACCCCCCCCCCCCTTCATGGAATATACACTGAAGGGAGATAATTACAACAGAGGTCGCCCCGTTCTCTCGCTCGCGCTGCAAACAGCCGATCACGGAGCAGTTCGTCGAGTTGATTTTAGCTGCAGAATACAGCAGAAATAAATTCCCCACATCTAATTGTAAGTAGAATCGTACCCAAGCACATTATTGGAGAAACTAACAAGCGTCATCGAACAACTATACGTGCGTTGCGAGATTTACACGATAGTAGTGAAGCAGCTCCGAATCAGTGGAATCTCGTGTATGATAAATTATGTTGCAGGCGATTGCGCACTGAAAACAATCAATTCAGAAGGATTGCACTCTTGCGAAATAAAACATAAAACATTATTTTGCTCGGGAGATAATAGATTAGCACAGCACTGCCAAAAATAGCGTACTTAAAACAAGAAAAAAAAATTGTTTTAAGTAGAAATTTACTTAAAATAAGTAAAAAATATCTTGGAATGTGGTAAGAAAAAATATCTGGATGTAAATTCTTAACTAAAAAAAATAATCTAAGTTTTTATTTATCTTAGTCAAGATAAAAAATCTTGTTCAAGTACCTTAATTAGACATTTTTTCTGATGATTGTTTTTATCTTGTTCAAGAAACTTTATCTAGTTCAAGAAAAATAAATCTTATGCAAGTTAATTTTTCTTGTTGACAAAATCTTAATTAGTATTTTATTAGAGTGTGGTAAGAAAAGATGTCTTGCCTAAGAATAAATTACGTACTTAAGAAAATTTACCCAGATAAATTTACTTACTTAAGAAAACTTATCCAGATAAATTTACTTGGCTAAGAATTACATCATAGATAAGTAAACTTATTTAAGATAAACAACAACGCAAAACTCCTAGATAAATTAACTTGCCTAAGAAAAAAATAGCCCATTGAGCTTCAACACCCCTCGGCTGCAGTTATTGTTTACATCCAGCAATCATGCATTGTATAATATCATCAGTGTATTTTTAGAACTAGATTAACAAAAATGTGATTTAGTATGGTTGGCTGTAGCTTTTGCCAAGGCCTGAGGTTCTGGCAGAGCATGACCGAATTCTTAGCTCTAAATATATACTCTTATAAAAGGCTTATAATCAAATCAAGTAATTTTATCTTGGAAATATAGATCAAATTCAGTCATCTTCAAAAAATTTCAAGTTTCTAACTTAATTACATAGGGAACATGAATTTGGAGATCTTAGACTTAACATATAGAATTTGATCTTTTAAAAATAGGTCAAGGTTAGTGATATTCCTCAATAGACTTCAGGCTTGGCCATAAGTAGTATAAATTTGGACAATTTAGATATAATCTTTCATGGAATATTGTACTAAATATAATCTGACCTGGATAAAATAGGTGAAGGATAAAATCTGTCAAGGTATGTCATCTTCAGCACACCTTTGGGGCATCACCAGATGTACACATAGTATTAATTGGGAAAGTCTAGCTTTATTTCTTCATGTTATATCATAATAAACAGTGTATGACCTTTACAAAATGGGTCAAGATCAGTCAACTGGGATAGGCTTCCAGTCAATCACGAGTTGCACACGTAATATGAATTTGAATACCCTAGCTTTAATCCTTCAAAAATATAGCAAATACTAAAATT
>JAVTVY010010506.1:0-45108 GCA_036873755.1 Hanleya hanleyi | reverse complement strand
GGACTATGTTCATTAATTGAAGCGATCAGTTAGATAATTTTGCTGAGCAGTTAATAATCAACCGCACGGAATACCACATCAACACTGATAGTTAGTAAAGATCTATTATTGTAACCCAGAACTTGAAGATTTAGAAGACGACCATTTCTTGAGGTCGAATATGTTTTTTAAATTTCAGTATTTATTCATCAGGTATAAATTAAAATTAAACATTAAAATATACACACCATATTCGTTATGAAAATATGGCATCCAGATGGGGTATTTGTATCAACGAATATCCATACCACTGAATACATAGGGAAATGGGTCATTCTCGTTGAATATGTAATAATGAAAGTACTGACATTACTGATGAGGTAGGCAAGGTTCAAAATATAGCGCTGCATGTCTTACGCTTTTGTAGTGCCTCGGTGGCCGAGTGGTCTAAGACGCTTCGCTGGTGACCGCTAGCCTCACACCGCTAAACCGGCACGGTTTCGAACCCAGCTGGTCTACATGTATGTGTGAACGTTTGTCAGTTACTTGCCGAAGGGCGGTGATTCTCTCCGGGTACTCCGGCTTCCACCACCAACCAAACTGACTGTCACCATATGAGTGAAACAAACTTGAGTGCCAAATTTCCTCCCTTCTCGCTTTTGCAGTGAAGATATGCACCCATGGTAGCGAAAGTACAAACTACACCGGGGCTTACCTCGAGGTTACGCTCCCTGCAAATGGCGCACAAGCAATGCTTTCCAGCCAGTGCAGCGTTCACAGTTCACCAATGGTCGCCAAGATTTCCGTCCAATCAGAGAAACCAGTTCTGTCATTCATCGTACGTCTCTTGATGCAATGATGATGTATATCAAATTTTACATTGAGCACTTGAACGGTATCAGAGATAGAGACCATTCATGATTTTGCACAAATTAAACATGGCAGCCTATCCTTAAATGGTATGATATCAGAGATATACATCATTAAAGATTGTGCATGAATTAAAGATGGCAGCCAAGATTTCCGCCCAATCAGAGAAACCAGTTGTGTCATTCATCATAATTCTCTTGATGCATCCATGATGTTTTACCAAATTTTACATCGAGCACTTGAACGGTATCAGAGACAGAGATCTTTAATGAAATTAAAAATGACCGGTCATCCTTTCCGCCTCTCAGAAGAACTGATGTGGTTATTCATTGCAAGTCTCTTGATACATCGATGCTGTATACCAAGTTTCGTATAGAACACTTCAATGGTATCAGAGAAATACATCATTAAACATTCTCCATAAATTAAAGATGGCCGTCAAGGCTTTCATCCAGTCAGAGAATCTGCTTTGGTCATTCTTTTAAAGTTTCTTGATGTATCGATAATCTATACCGAGTTTCACATCGAACAGCGAAATGGTTTCCGAGATACACAAGATTCATAGTTTCGCATAAATTAAAGATGGCCACCAAAGTTTCCACCCAATCGGGTCCAGATTCAATAGACTTCTGGGTCAAGAGCATATGGATGTACACGGCAAGTTTGGTGTGCCTAGCGTAAGTCGTTCTAAAGATATCTTGATAACGAGAAAGCTGTGACGGTTTCGCATAAATTAAAAATGGTCGCCATAGTTTTCAACCAATCGTATCCAGATTCAATAGGCGTGTGGTTGACGGCCCAACAATACCAAATTTGAAGTCTCTAGAAGCAACGGTTTGGCTTCTAGACCGGTCACAAGAATTGTTGACGCCTCACGACCAGACGACCGGACGACAGGACGACCGACCGAACGACTGAACGGACGTACTTGCCGACGACAAGACCCCACAGCCTAATAAGCTGAGGGGTAAAAAGGCATAGATCACTGGCAGCAAGAGTCTGGCCAACTGTGCTTGTTGAATTTGGCAATTTATTAAATGTTTGTCAATTGTTTGTCTGTACTGATCAGCAGAAAAATCAGAGGCCAATTTTCGAGATCTTAACGCTGTTTTGTACAGTATACCAGTACCTGATACCAAGCAAGCAAAATAATCAATTCCACAATTGTCAGCTCCAAGATATTCAACTCCAGGACACTCGATAAATATTCGACATCAAGATAGATATTCAACTCCAAGATAAATATCCAACTCCAAGATATTCAACTCCATGGCAGATATTCAACTCCAAGTTATTCAACTCCAAGATATTCACCTCCAGGATAAATATTCAACTCCAAGCTAATCAACTTAAAGATAAATATTCAACGCCAAGATATTCAACTCCAAGATAGATATTCAACTCAAAAGATATTCTTCTTTAATATATTCAACTGAAGGTTAAATATTCAACCTCAAGATATTCAGCTCAGAGATAAATATTCAACTTCAAGATATTCCACTCGAAGTTAGATATTCAACTCCAAGATATTCCACTCCAAGATATTCAACTCCCAAGATCGTCAACTCCCAAGATATTCAACTCCAAGATATTCAACCAACTCCAAGATATTCAACTCCAAGATATTCAACTCCAAGATTTCACAGCTCAAGACAAAGGTGAATTGCAGAACAAAAATCACAATTCAGATAGAGAGAAAAGCGCCTTCTTAAAAAATGATCAGATGACAGTTATGAATGTAGGAAACAAGGATCTATTGATTCTTCTCGAAGTAAATCACTCAGTCATGAGCAATACAAGAAATTATAAAACATAGCAGCAAATCTCACAAGAAAGAATCGTAAGAAATACCCGATGAATTACAAAAACAACAACTCGTGTTGCTATGTTACCGGCGTACATTGTGGTCCAGTTCTCCGCGAAAAGTTTATTTCACGTCTAGAATGTATATTTTGTTGTAGGCTTGATATAATCGACAGAGAAAGATTTTATAATTTTTGTAAGTGTGTGCAATAAAGGACGCAATAAAACATCCCGAATAACGTATGCATGTTGTCCTGAGTGCAATATGGCGACATCTCGATGAAGTTCAGAGGACTACCCCGTTTCCGGGTCACACACCGACATCTGGAACTTGCCGATCGTTTGCCCGCTGGTCCTTGGAAGAGCTAGCTGGACGACCTTGGAAATAAGGCACGACGAATCATCGCCGAAGTAAAATAAAAAAATACATACAAAACATAATCCCATTTAAAGTTAGACTAAAGATATTGGTACGACAATACTTTCACTATTTCTCACTTGAAGTATCATGATCTCTACAGTTCAGAAAATCGAATTGGAGACAGATTAGATGTCGACCGTTGATAGATTTCATTATGCATGACCGAATCACCGAGGCAGCGTGCAAAGGTCATGGAGAGGTCACGCAACTGTAGTACATGAGTCAAAATTTACCGTCATCCAAGAATCCCTTTCCTCAAGGGAAGGCGTCCAGAAATATTGCCTCGAACTACCAATACTAGCTGTTCTCCAATCCCATCGACAGAGCGAAAATCTACGTGTTCGGAATTATGCACAGAACATCAACCTTTTCAAGCAGGCATTTCAAGCAGTAACGAGTGGTCCGCATGCCTATACGTTTTTAGACGTAAATGCGTAAACACCCGAAGATCGTCGATTGACAAACCACACATAAACCGGAGGGTGACCACCACAAAGTCGAAGCGAATCTACGAAACTCAGACCATCCACAGGAATAACACCCAGCAGCTCCTGTTCGGTGGGCATCAAATCCATCCCGCTCCCAACCAGCGGCCCCTTCAATACTACCAGCCGCGAGTTTTACTCTCATCACCCAACCGTGACGGCTCAACCCAACCCCATACTTGGGGATCACAAGACAAATGCAGTGAACCCAAGGAAGCATGGACGCCGAGACTAGCGTTGAAGGCCTCAAGGGAACAACTTTCCCCGCAAAGGTTATTCGATTCGCAATTTTATGTTGAACACGTCAGACATGAACTGGACAGCGCCGTATACCAGAGCAATCGCACAAAGAAACCCCATTACGATTGAAAAGCTAAATTGGAGCGATATGCAAGAGGTGTGAAAGATTGACGTCTGGTGACTAAATCAACCATAGAGTTCCATAGTAGCTTCCCTGAGGACCTCACATTCAGACTTGCGAATACGATAGATTCTCGGACGTAGCCTCAGTATCACAGCCGTGCATTTACCGCAACTGTCCATGTGGGGACTATGAAGTATCCACACGACCTCTAGCACCGGATTAAGTGGAATTAGATTAACCTAGCTGGGGAGCTGTGATGACAGATCAGCTCAAGCAGTTAACTCATCCGATGTTAATGGATGAGTATCGAATACGTCTGATGGAGTAAACGCCTCAACCTGGTAAATGCAAGAACAACCAGAAAAATTAACCTGTAATGCCCGACGTCGTACGGCTTAAATTTTTCACGAAAACAATACACCTACACAAATTTGTGGAATGACAGAATACAGAGGGCGGACCACCAGCAGAATCCTACAGTGTACAAGTAATAAATTGGAGAAATATGCAAGAGTTGGGGAAAACAGGCGTCTGGTGACTAAAAGGCAAACAAATGACTACAGGAAAGCTTTCCTCGCCACCTCACATTCAGCCGCGAGAACAAAGCGGATTATTAGACGTAGCCTTGGTATCTCAGTTGCGCAGTTATTGCAGATGTTCGTCAGGTAGTGACGGACTACCTGTCTTATATAAAGGCTGATCTGCTGAGAGCAGTTCACATTATGTATAGGCCTAGCACCAGTTTGTGAATATATACCAACTGGCTTAAGAAAACAGGTCATCGTGTACAGTAAAGACGTCAAGTTTAGCTGCTTGGTTTTTGCTTGGTCACAAATAGGCGGTATAGGGCCTACCAGTCAAACAACATGCCTCTGACTTTATTACTAGAGTCATACTTTGCCGTCCAAGACGCCAATAAAATGAAACTTTATTATATAATAAATAACACGTCAGAAAACAGACCAGAAAGTCCCACTTTCATACTAGATACTCAGATATGCTTTGAGAGTCATTTCCCAGCACCACTATCAAGACTGACTTTCATCTTTTAAAATGAAGAAAAAAATGTGTGAATTTCAATTTGTTTAATAACTTGAGAAGAAGGACTCTGGTCTTTTTTTGAGAAAGAGCCGAAATTGGGTCCCAAATCATCCCTAGGTGAAACCATTTTGTGAAAAAATTTGACCCCATTTCATAGTCTAGAACCATTTCAAGGAGATTTTCAGAAAAGAATTACAAGCTTCAGGTCCGTCATTCATACTTCAGCCGTCGTCCATTAAAGAATATCCGCGTCGATACTCCAAATACCTATTCCATATAACAGTATTAGCACCAAATTCAAAGACAATCATAGTATACATAAACATAGCCTAGTTTCCTGCAAGAGAGACGGCATGATATTTCAGTGGGACAGCACTATAAAATGGCAGCATTAGATATGCTCTGTTACAAGTAGGTACCCCTGTCCCTCCCCCTCCCCTCCCTTCCCTTCCCCGTCGTGATATAGGTGGAAAAATGTTGAAAGTGTCGAGGGGTTACTGTTCTTTGGGCGGGTTTTAGTCTGTTCCATTCAGTTATGTAAATGTAGTGTTCGTTTGTATTCGTGACTGTTCGTGACCTACGACTATTCATTGTTTACCTTGACGGCGACTGTACTGATGAATGTGATTGGTTGGTTTATGAAAGGAGCGTGTGTATTGGTCTGAAAGCTTATCGGGTGATTTTGGGTACCTGCACGGATTTGGGGTCTAGTCGAGTTGGATTCTTTGTTCATTACGTTTTCTGAATTTGAGTTGTACGTTTCTGCTGCTAGTTTTGCTTCTGTCGGGGTTATTATTTGATTATTTTCACAATACGTTGTATTGTAAATGTGGCATCGAAATAATAATATTGGTAGCTTTTGTGTAGTTTGAAGTTATAGTTCAAGTTGTAGTATACGCTAATTTTGCGGATATTTGTAAACGGATATTTGTAAAGGGATATTTTGAACAATGCCTGGCACATATTCGCCCTGGATCATGTTTATATATGAAGCAGCTCACATTTATTGTTTGGAGCGTAGCTTTATATTTTTGTTGCGTAAATTATTTGTGTAAACCAGATCTATTTATATTGGTTTTATGAGTCTAACATTGTTAGCGGTAAAATATCTCCAAATACTTGTTTAAATTTATCAGGTGTGTTCGGGTGTGTTCGGGGGTTGTAACCGCTATCACCGATGAATGGTGGGGACTTACCTTTGTCCAATTGACAGGGTGAGTTGACCTGTTTGTGCAGGCTATTCAGTAAAAATGTAATTACGTAACGGTCACCGGCCCTCGTCGTGTTAATGTTATATGGCAGTTCTATTATTTGGTAATTGTAAAAGTGTTTGATGTTCAATTTTATCTATTTTCCGGTTCTGTTTCTATTGCACTAAACGTATACATCATAATGCAAAGTAACGGCTCTATCTTGAAATATTTATAAAGCGTAAGAAAATATAATTGTTAGTATATATTTGGGAGCGGATACATTGTGATATTTACTGTGATATTTACTGTGATATTTGTTGTTTGTTATAGGGATTATTTGTCTCCCGAATAAAGTGCATATGTGACCGGACCCTTTAAACTTGTGTATCCTATAAAATTGGATAGGGAAAAGGCCGTTCTTTCCATTAATTGCGAGGAAAACTCTCCCTGGACATTTCTGAAAACTTTCTTCTGGATACATTTTCTGACAACTTCGTTTAATAAACCCAACATGAAACATGATATAAAAACAAAATAAATATTTTTGGTTTTATTTTCAGTATAATTATATAATGTTTACATATACATGGGAAAAACTCCTTTGTGTGTGGCGGTAATAAAGCTTTTTTCAATCCAAAACCTGCAAAAACATCTTGCTTAAAGAATATGTACTGAAATTTCAGCCTGGAAACAATTACGATAGTCAGTTGCATACAAATGAGTTTATATTTCAACAAAAAAAGCTTCATGGCCTATTTTGGGTATTTTTGAGGCATTTATAGGGAGAATTTTTTCTTGTAACAAAAGTATGTCCCCTCAAACCAAAATTATATTTTCGCAAAGAAATTAGAAAGATTGTTTATTTGAAAGTATCAAGTTTGATATTTGGTTGAGATGTCATATTCTGATGGCAAGAGAAAATCTTCCTTATAAATGGCTCAAAAATACAGCGTTAGCCAAGGGAGCATATTTTCATGAATCATAAATTCAGTTATATTCAGCACCCCATACTACCCATTCGGACCAAAAGTGGGTCATCTCGACCCCAAAAACGTCCGTTCCCATGAAGTTTTACCACTGCGCATGCGCGCCATATCCCATTCTTCCGCGACCCACCAGTCCAGTTTGAGGCTACTCAATGAGTGCTTCACTTTGACACCCCATTCGAACCAAAAGTATTCTATCTCAACGCTAAAACGGCCATTCTCATACCCCTTTTCCACAATTCCCTGTCTACCCAAGCGCGCCATATGCTCTACTTCCACGCCTCAATAGTCCTGTCTGACGGCCCTCTACGAGTGCTTAACCACGACGCCTCACACGACCCTTTCGGAGCAAGGGGGGTCCCTCAATCACTCCCCCATCCATCCCCAAAATGCCCGATTTCGATACTCCTCATATTATTGAAGTCGTGATCTACACCACAAGAGTTTCAATACGAGACCCCACATGTAATAGTTGAATGCAATATAGCCCCACAATCTCTCAAATATGCCCTTGTGATCGTCCAAAATGTCCACTGGTGGATATCGCAATATGTGCGTAATATTGTTGCATGTTCTCTTTAGGTCCAAATGACGAAAGTTTGCTCTGTAAACACACGTACCTAATATTACGGCGTTTGACATTTGACATTGGACTTGACATCTGTTTTTGGATATATGATCTTACACTCCGTGAGCCAGATTAATATTTCGCTGTAATGTCACATCACTTTCGAAAACAATTATTACTCGTCCAAGGTGTCTCATTTCAATACAGTAAACAAAATGAATTTCTATGGCTTTTCACTAGTATGCATTGTGTTCCTGTAGGCGTAGAGCTACATGTACGGCGAGAGCATGTTTACGGTTTGTAGAAACTTATAAAACCGGGCTATTCCACCAAGCGCCTCCACTCAAAGTTTCTCAAATTTGGCGATACATATCGCATGCTGATAGCAAAATACGAACGTAGCGTGCAAGATCTATGGCGCTACGTTTCGTAACTTGTGTCTAATTCCGCTTAACCCGGGGCTAGGGGCCGTATGAACCCATGTACTTCAAGATCCTCATGGTACTCATATGAACAGTCACAATCAAAGCGTGACTGAGATACATCATTTTTTAGATGACGACTCTATAACGAATATTATAGATTAAGAATACTGATCAGCGATACGGATTTGATATTTTTGGAACATCATGATGTCTTGCCGGCATCATTGAAAACTGTTGACCGCTTCTCTCTTGCAGGAAACAAGCCTATGTTTATGTATACTATGATTGTCTTTTTGAATTTGGTGCTAATACTGTTATATGGAAAATGGAATAGGTCTTTGGATTATGGACGCGGATATTCTCTAATGGACGACGGCTGGATTATGAATGACGGACTAGACGCTTGTAATTCACAAGTATGTGTATTATGGTTTCATTTCTGTGAACAGCTGTATGCATAGAGTCAAAATTTATATGTTTTTTTCATCAGTGTGCTTTCTTTCATGTTTCTTTAGGCTACATTTGTGTGAACAACTATACGGACAGATTAAGCATTTATATGGCTTTGCACCAGTATGTGTCCTTTCATGTACCTTTAGGCTCCCTTTCTGTGAACAGCTATATGGACAGAGTAAGCATTTATATGGCTTTGCATCAGTGTGTGTCCTTTCATGTCGCCCAAGGCATCCTTTCGATGAAAAGCTATATGGACAGAGGGAGCATTTGTATGGCTTCTCACCAGTATGTGTGCTTTCGTGTATCTTTAGGCTCCCTTTCTGTGAACAGCTGTATGGACAGAGAGAGCATTTGTATGGCTTCTCACCAGTATGTGTCCTTTCATGTCGCCCAAGGCATCCTTTCGATGAACAGCTATATGGACAGAGTGAGCATTTGTATGGCTTTGCACCAGTATGTGTCCTTTCATGACCCTCCAGGTTCCCCTTCTGTGAACAGCTATATGAACAGAGTGAGCATTTATATGGCTTCTCACCAGTATGTGCGATTTCATGTACCTTTAGGTTCCTTTTCTGTGAAGAGCTATATGGACAGAGGGAGCATTTGTATGGCTTCTCACCAGTATGTGTCCTTTCATGATTCTTCAGGTTCCCTTTCGTTGAACAGCTATATGGACATACTGAACATTTACATGGCTTTGCACCAGTATGTGCCATTTCATGTATCTTTAGGCTCCCTTTCTGTGAACAGCTATACGGACAGAGGGGGCATTTGTATGGCTTCTCACCAGTATGTGTCCTTTCATGACACTTCATGTTCTTCTTCAGTGAACAGCTATATGGACAGAGGGGGCATTTGTATGGCTTCTCACCAGTATGTGTCCTTTCATGACACTTCATGTTCTTCTTCAGTGAACAGCTATATGCACAGAGTGAGCATTTATATGGTTTTGCACCAGTATGTGTCCTTTCATGTCGCCTGAGGTTTCCTTTCACTGAACAGCTATATGGACAGAGAGAGCATCTGTATGGCTTCTCACAAGTATGTGTCCTTTCATGATGCTTCGAGTTCAATTTCTGTGAACAGCTGTATGGACAGACAAAACATGTGTATGGCTTTTCACCAGTTTGTGTCATTTCATTTTTATTTAAGTGCCCCTCCTGTGAACAGCAAGATGGACAGAGTGAACGTTTATATGGTTTTTCTCCAGTAGGTGTTCTTTCAGGATCCTGTAGGTTTACTTTACTCGAACAACCTTGTGGACAGAGTGAAAATTTGTCTGGCTTTTCACAAGTGTTAACTCTTTCACGTGCCGTTCTTCCTTTATTGTCCGTTTCTGAGCTCCAAAATCTCAAAGATTCGTTTGACAGTTTTGTCGTCTCTGGTGTCTTGAGTTTTGGCCATGGCCACAGGAAAAGGTATGTCAGCGAAATAATCGACACGTGTCTGCTCTTCATCAGAACACTTCTTGACAAAGGACTAAATCAAATAAAATCAGCCTTATTTTTATATCAACACTTCAGTTCTACTTCAATACAGTCAATTATTAAATATATCTTCGAAAATCTGTTTGCATAATCACATAGATTAAAACCAAATCTGAAAACAAGCCGAGTAGCTAGCAGGTCCTCCGCCAAGTAGCCTGTTTGAGAGCAGACTGCATTTACGCTTCAAATTTCTCCTTAAATATAACTTGGAAAGTTGATATGTGGAAAGGGACAGTTTTCTGTAATTGTTGAGACAAGTTGAGGAGGTTTGGGAAGCAGTAATGGATAGTGTAACACTGGAATATAAGTCTGTAGATGTTTATGGAATTATGGATGGTGAGGCTTAAAAATTGATGGGTGGAATACATCTTAAGATATCGCATTCACAACAAAGATGGGTACAATACGGGTGAGCGAAATCCAAGATGGCCAATGGCAGCCATATTGGATTACATACTACTTCAATGAAAATCAACACCAATGGCCGCCTACTGATTTGAAGCACGTTCTCAAGTTTGAAGTCAATTGGGCGAATTGTTCTCAAGATACCACATTCACAAGAAACAGGACGGGCGGAATCCAAGGTGGCCAATGGCAGCCATCTTGGAATACATACTACCACAATGAGAATCAATACCAATGGTCATCTAACTGATGAAAAGTACCTAAAGTTTGAAGTCAATCATGGAAATTGTTCTCACGACACTGCGTTCACAAGATGCGAGAGAGACGGAATCCAAGATGGTCAGTGGCAGTATTATCTTGAATTACATACAGTGAAGCATATTCTCAAGTTTGAAGTCAATCAGATCAATTGATGATTTACGATCCGGTCAAAAGAACCGGGTTTTTGTGTTGAAAGACCTAGCTGTCGGCAGATCAAGGCCAAACGTCTGACCCGTCTCACTTTGCGGGGACAACGGATGTTAAGCACCTTCTCAAGTTTGAAGTCAACTGGGCGAATTGTTCTCGAGATATCGCGTTCAAAAGATGTGGGACGGACGGAATCCAATATGGTCAATGGCAGCCATCGTGGATTACGTACCCCAGCGAGAATCAATACCAAAGGCCGTCTAACTGATGTGAAGCACCTGCCCAAGTTTGAAATCGATTGGCCGAACTATTCTCAAGATATCGTGCTCACAAAATGTGGGACGGACGGACGGATGGCTAGCATTTCCAAGTCCTCCCACCACTTTGTGACAGAGGACAAAAACGCTCCCTATCGCACATGTCGATGACTTACGATCCGAGCACAAGAACCGAGATTCTGTGTTGAAAGACCTAGCTGTCGGTAGATCAAGGCCAACCGTCTGGCCCGTCTCACTCATGTACGGTATATGTAAAAGTCATCTCGTATATTTTTATCTTGATTCATCGGATCAATATTTTATTCTCTGGAAACCGTGATGATATTCTGTTAAAGATTAATATAATTTAGATAGATCGATCAATTCAAGGAGATATATGTATGTCTCCCTTCACGAGGTCAACCTATCCTTTCATTCCCACGTAGTTGTGGCCTAAGCTTGACGTTTTAGACATACTCAGAACATGTATGCAAATGAGGGTGTTGATGCCAGATCAACAAAAGCGACAAGTAGAATGGGGAGCGACTTTTGTAGATCTGGTTCTTATCTAATCCACAAAGTTATGTGCTTCACTGCTTACCGGTAATTGTTCACATGGATCATGCTCAACATCACCTTGTTGCTCTCCCACCGCATACTGGGCTGTCGGTTCTGTCTTAACCGTTACATCTCCCTCTTCCATACATACATTTGCAGAATGTCGGTACGTGATCCCATCATCTTGCACCAATAATCCCGTCGCTTGATCAAGAGGTTCCAGTTTTACTGATAAGTCTTCCATTGTCCTCCCAATTATGATAGACAATTTAATCCCACTGAAATAAAAACACAACAACCACCTTTTATTAGTGGCTTGAAGAAGAAATATTCGGTAATTCAGTTTAAACGTCACATCTCAACTACTAGATTATTTTACCTAAGAATAATATCGTCGAAAAACTATGAAGCCCCCAAAAGCGATATTGCGAAAAATAATTCATACTAAAAAAAGAAAAAAAATATTAATAAATTAAAAAATCTTTCTTTTCTTCGGCAGTTCCCCAATTTTTTCCTCTTCTTTAACCACACCAATTATTTTTCAATTTCTTCTCTCTTTTTCCGCGCTGTCACAAGGCTAACATCTTGTTTTAAAACCACCCAACTTGGTACACATATAATACGAGACAATGCCTACATAACGTTACTACATATTAGCGTCAGACTCGACATTCAGTAGCTAGCCTGAAATGTCCGTGTGTATGTCTGTCACAGATAACGTCCGTTGACACCCTTCCAATTGGTTTAGAGTCACCAAACATGGTATACAAATACTACACCTACAGGATGGTACCGGTACCATGTAAGCATCAAATTCGACATTCAGTAGCTAGTCATCATTGAAATGGTTTTCCCCTATGTTCTGAGCATTTAATTACGACTGAGCCAACAAACTTGATACACAAATACTACGTGACAATACGTACATGAAGTTAACATATGAGCTTCGACAGCCGGTAGCTAACCATCGTCCAAATTGTTTCCCTGTATTCTGCCATTGCGAGTAGTTTCGGGCCACCAAACTTTACAACTTTACTACGAGGCAATGCCCACATGATGGTACCATATAAGCGTCACACTCGGAATTCAGCAGCTAGCCATTGTCTAAATTGTTTTCTCCTATGTTCTGGGTACATAAGTATGGGTGAGCCACCAAACTTGGTACACATGTACTACGCGACAATACCTACATGATGGTACCATATAAGAATCAGATTCGACAGCCAGTATCTCGCCATTGTCCAAATTGTTTTGAGTATATAAATACGACTGACCATATGGAACCATTCGATAGTTTATACGTAAAGTGGCTGTGCGTAGTATATACATACTAGCTAAACAGTAAGCATCCGATCCAACATTTAGTAGCATGCATTTGTCCATAATTAATTTCTGTGTCTATTTTCATCAATATCATGTTTTTCCATTAATACATCACATAGAGGTACAATGCACGTAGAAATAGCTTGCACAGAAAAGCTCTTGATGGATATTTGGGTTACGTTACCAAGAGTTGGCTAAGCCCTTTTGGGGGGTGCCAATTCTCACGGATAAGCAACCGTTGACATCATTGCAAGTGGTTTGAAGCTATCAAATTTCATACAAATTAGTACGGGACAATACCTAAATGATGGTGCCATTAGTTCCACAATCCACCGCTAGGTGACGAATAGATAACTGTCACCTGACAAATCAAATATTCGAGGGTCTCCAAATTCATATTACATATGAAACTAGGAATTTACCAGAAGCTTATCACAGTTAAGCGACCGTGACCTATTATTTCAATGTGATATTCATGTGCTTTTTATTATGAAATAACAGGAAAAAACTAGCTAAGCTTTCCAAATTAATACTACGTATACATCTGGCTATGGTCCAGAGGTGTGCTGAAGATGGATGACCTTGACCTATTTTATCCAGGTCAGATGATATTTCAAACGATATTTCATGAACGATTGCATCTACATTGTCCAAACATATATCACATATTAAAGACTAGGCCTGAGTTCTATTGAACATCACTGACCACGGACTATTGAACATCACTGACCACGGACTATTGAACATCACTGACCATGGACTATTGAACATCACTGACCACGGACTATTGACCATCACTGACCACGGACTATTGAACATCACTGACCACGGACTATTGAACATCACTGACCACGGACTATTTTCTAAGGTCAAATCTTATGTCAAGATTAAGCTCTCGAAATGCATGTTTCTTATGTAATTAAGTTAACAAAAGACTAGAAAATTGTTGAGAATGACTGACCTTGAGCTATAGTTCCAAGATCAATTTACTTGATTTGATTATGAGCTATATAGAAGAGTAAATGTAGAGCTAATAATATGGCCATGCTTCACCAATACCTCTACGCAATTTTTACCTGAGCTGGCTCAACTGGTCATACACCCAAAAAATGAACATGGTGTTGTTGTTGCACTGAGGGTATGATACCGGTGCTCTACATGTTGACTTTATTTCTCTAAGTGATGTTTGTTTATGTTTGTTTTTTTTCCCCTCACAATCTAATCTGCTACACGGGCCTAAAACTGATGAAAACACACACCAGACTGAATGCTGATTAATTTCAAGTTGTCAGTCACATTCTCTGGGCAATCTCGTGGTGGGACATGTATTATAGCAGAAGTGGATGAAAACTAGAAGTATGCAAGGATGTATTCAGTGTCATCGACGGCATGTTACCCGTTTTAGCGCTTCCAGTTGAAAACATTGCCCCCTAGCGGGAACTGGCCAACTTCCAGGGGAACAAATTTTGGAATGTCAGGCCACGACTCAACAGCCGCGAATGCAACTCCCGCGTCCGGAGTCGAAGCGACGAAGATGGCGCAATGAATCATGGGAGTTTTGTGAGAGGCCGTGACCTTGCACCTGCATATCAATGAAAATCATCAAATTCACGGCTCGCCTATGTTAACTTGTCATGGCGATTTATTTGTACTTCCAAGGAACAAAATATTGTTTACTGTTAGTTACCAGCACTGGTAGCAATAATAATTAATTAATATATCCCTCTAATTTATCCAGGAAGTCTATTCATATGCAAATAAGCACCCAGCTGAATTGTCAGATGCGGCATTCTAAGGATATTCGTTCTTCTCACACTCTTGATGCAAACCTCCCGTCATCAATAATATTTATTCAGCGAAATGTAACCTAAGTTGATACATTTATTTGATTGAACAAGAGAACAGAATTGAGGAAGCCGAAGTGAATGAACTCATCGTCACGAGCGCAATAGCTTTCCCCTTTCGTTTTCTCTCTGGGTCAAGCCGTATAATGGGGCTTGTGCTTCTAAATCTGGTAGCCAATCAATTACCTTTGTGACTTGCTAGTAAAATTCCTGATAGTCCTTATAAGGCACGCCTGCGTATCACGCGATATTTCTGTAGTATTTTGAACTTCGGTTGTAAGAAAATCGAATGTTCATTGGTCGCCAGTGTTGGTTACGTCCTATAATGACCTCCCACGCTTACCGCGGAAAATTGAGGCTTATGACGAGTGGGTCAAAACATTCCTTTGAATTCGACCTGATTCAAACTTGTTGTTGATATATTGTGTAAACATAAAGCCATTCGTATCACCAAATGTCTGTAGTTCGCACGGACATGATAGATTATGGATTTGGGGATTTTAGATGCACAATAAAAAACAAAGACATATATGGTAATATCCTGCCCACCCATCAGGTTAGTGGTAAAGCAAATATATGAACTTCCCGCGTTATCTCCCAGAGTTTATAAGGTACCGTAGTAGACCTGGGTCCCCAGAATAAATGAACTACGTCCATACTCGATTTTAATTCAATAAACGATTTATTGCCCATTTAAGATATCGAACTAATGTGTTAAAAAGACAACAGGAGTCGAAAGTACAGGTAGACCTTCGTTGGGCAGAAGTTTGGATCTAACGAAAAAATGTTGACTCCGATGTGAGCACAACCGGTTTTCTGGGTCACCATAGCGTACGGCCAGACTGCGTGCTCCAGATAATTCCCATGATTCCTCAGTCTAAATTTAGATAATTCAGCTGCCGACAATTGCCGACTAATAACGACTGCAAGCCGATCGGCGCACAGTGGAAAAATTGGACTCTGTATTGCGCAGATTTCACATCATACGTCACATGAAGCGTTATAGGCAGGCTGGTGGTGCCATTGCCGTCTACATAGTCTAAGTGATCCTTGCATACTTCTAGTTCATCCACTTCTGATTATAGTATATATAAAAATACAAATATACCAAACTGACAAATCAGCATGTAATACAAATAATAGAGATTAATAATAATCATAATCGACAACAAAACTAGAATAATTATTTTTACTTGATGTACTCAGTTCTGATATTGTCAACTGAAGAAATGTCAGCTAAAAGTGAAGGGCTCTACGTCTCCTCTGAGATAAATAGTTGGGTCGGCTGCCATGTTAAATGTTTTTTCCTAATGTTAGAAACGTTCCTTAAATGCAGTATGAATATTCTTTGTTCATTTTTCACACTTTATCTTATCAATCTAATCACGATTATATATATTTTTTTTTCTGGAAATATGGTTAACAAATTTTAACTTCAGGTGCTTGGAAAATAATGATCATTTCATTAAGAATAATATAGTCTTCTCTATGCTGTAATAATATAGTCTTCTCTATGCTGTAATAATATAGTCTTCTCTATGCTGTAATAATATAGTCTTCTCTATGCTGTAATAATATAGTCTTCTCTATGCTGTAATAATATAGTCTTCTCTATGCTGCAATAATATAGTCTTCTCTATGCTGCAATAATATAGTCTTCTCTATGCTGTAATAATATAGTCTTCTCTATGCTGTCCGAGCCATATTTTTACTGATAGCCACAATGATTTGATAATGTCATAATATAAAAATAAATGTGCCAGTGTTTCTGTTTCAGTTTTACAGAAAGAACATAATGGTGGCGAGAAATCTGAGCAGAATTTTAGATTGCAAATTCTATAGAGCGGTACAAGATTTGGTCATCATATAGTTACATTTCCACCTAATATCTACTCTGGGTAAATTCCTCTCTCATTATTGTTCAGGGATTGGGACCAGCCAGGTGAAAACCATCCTGGAGTAGGCCTATATATCCCTGCAACCTTTGGAACATTTCATCAGAAAACACACCGCAGGAGGATATATGGGAGGGATGAGGTTCTCTTTCATAATTTGCTTAGTCTTCCATTCATTCCAGATCTTCTTAAGTAATCTTACATAATCCCCAATCAAATAAATTGCCTCTTAAACTGTACTGAATTTTACTTTGATAAAGTTACACAACTTTCATTGTTCATTTGAGATATATCTAAAGTGATTTAAACATTTGCTAGATCACTCTTGCATAAAAAGATTAGAATTTCAGGGGCGTCGGAGCACGTTTGAAAGTGGGGGGGGGGGGGGCTGAAAACTATATTGCCCATGTTAAATGTTGGACTGGTGCTATCTAAGATAGGACTTATAACATTGCAGTCTTAAAAAGCGGGGACGCACCATACATGTCTGTAGTCCAGTATAACGTAGGCTTTCATAGTAAAGACAAATCAAACTACCACCATCAACATATGAGCCGGAAAAACGGCTCAAAATGAAAAAATAAAGAATTTCCCTACCCACTCACCTTGATATTTCAAAATACCAGTACCTACTGCATTCATATCACGTAATTCCCAATTCTGACAGGTCTGATAACACGCGAGTGCACCCTGACAATCTAGAGGTAGTTTTCCTGCAACTGAATTTTTCTCGCAAACATGGCCACAATGGAAAAGCCTTGACCTTGGTCCTTATTTGGGGATACCACGTGTTCACACAACTCGTCACATAGTGCGGGGAAACCCCAGAGGACAAAGGGATCTTCCGTTATAACAGATTAAGTTCCTTGTCAGGAAAGATGAACTAAAGATTACTGCTGCAAATATTAGTATTGATGAATTTGTAAAGAATATGGTAAGGAAGAAATGACTAAATTTGTGCTGATCGGGTTGCTTTATTTCAGTTTAGTCGAAGCAGGGTCCATTTTATTGTTATACAAACGGAAGATCCCTTCGTCCTCTGGGGTTTCCCTGCAGTATGTGACGAGCTGTGTGAACACGTGGTATCCCCAATAAGGACCAAGGTCAAGGCTTTTCCATTGTGGCCATGTTTGCGAGAAAAATTCAGTCGCAGGAAAACTACCTCTAGATTGTCAGGGTGCACTCGCGTGTTATCAGACCTGTCAGAGTTGGGAATTACGTGATATGAATGCAGCAGGTACTGGTATTTTGAAATATCAAGGTGAGTGGGTAGGGAAATTCTTCATTTTTTCATTTTGAGCCGTGTTTCCGGCTCATATGTTGACGGTGGTAGTTTGATTTGTCTTTACTATGAAAGCCTAGTGACTAACCAGGCTTGTCAGTCAACAACAGTATATTAAAAAAGAAAGCCTGGTGTCACGTTATACTGGACTAACATGTATGACGGTCGAACTTAGGGATGCATGGATGTGAATTTCTGGATGTATGGATGTGAATGTGAGTTTTCGGACGCTTTATTTTGGTCAATGAATCACAATGGATCGTATGGCAGGACTCACGAGTCATGTTACTTGACCATGCGATGATGATATCCGTTACTGATATCATTCATGGACCGTAACAACAAAAATTTATCAATACAAAGAAAACTCCTCCAGCCGACTCCTCCAGCTGATCTGAAAGGCAAGCCTGTATTACTCTATGTATGTTTATATAGATATTTTTATCATAGCAATATTTAAAACTATCTAAATAAACTCTGCTAATTCGATAGTCGGCCTACTTTCAATTTCATATATTTCATATTAATTCTCTTAGTTAACACTCTGAAACATGTTTTGGGAGAAAAGTGAGGTCTGCCTCAATCTAGACTTCACAAACCGTGTTGTTGTTGTTGAATTTATTCTTGTCTTTAAATCCACCGATGGGTAGGCCTATTAGTTTCATGAGGCACTATATCCCCAAATGCTGTTTTTCCCCCTTAAACTGGAGACATTAGACGGTTGGCGGTGTTTGATCACTCAATACGTACTCTAATACCTTGATCGAAATTTAGAGTCGAATAATCTCTGAATCTGCACAAATTTGATAGTACTCGCCGCAACTAATGTAAATATCGCGCGCTAAACAGTGCATAAACCCGGATCTTGACGGGATTGTGTTCCTCGCACCGCGTTGTGTTCCTTCGCCATATCATGCATATTCATTTGGTAAGAATTTCACCTCCTACACAAGAGAGCTCAACACATACGCACTTTCCGTTTCACAGAAGGCAGATTAGGCTGTATCGATAACATGAAGATCGAGAACATTTTTATTTTATTGTAGATACTTTTAAACATGGACTAAAAGATATTGAATCGATTTAATAATCTAATAAATAAAGCAGATAATTTCGCTATAGAGTGAATATACACATCAGGAACATTAACGGCGTTTTAAAGTCTAGGCCTATTCTTCATTTATCTATTTCCGGGTACCGGTACATTACGGTAGGCCTATTCGCTTAGTCGATATGTACTATTTCAGTATGTGGTAAGAGAATATCCGGCTTTCATGAAATTAACAACTGCTGATAAATTTATTTTCATAATGTCATGCCGTGATAGTCCAACAATAATTAATGCAGTGTGTTCAACACTCCTGAAATGGTACAGAAATGATAGCTAGTGACTTCTTTACCAAAGCTATATTCACGTTCAGATATACGCGTTCATGTATATAGATTACATGTGCTTCTGTTTTGCATTTCAGTATTTTACTGTTCTACTGATTTTATTTACTCTTGTACTCTGCCATATCTGGTGTTCGTACAATAAAATCTTAAATCTTGAATCTTGAAATCGGTTTAAATAATATATTTACACAGAAAAGAAATTGGGCACTGGCGAAAGGCAACGCATCTCGGCACATCTTAGCATCAGATACCTCTGCTGGAAAATATGAATGGGCTATCTTATTCGCTTCGTCTGGCAGGGGTGAATACTATTTCATCATGGGAATCAAGGAGAGGCGTAACACATGTCATATTCACGGCGTTGCAGTTCCGAAGCGCTCCAACACTGTATGAGCGAACTCCGTCAAATCATCCATGAACTGATTTGCCCTGACGGTCACCAGTGTATCAATCTGATTAAAACGCAGACTTAATAAACCGCTCCTCTATCGGACATGTCGCTGATTAATCAGCGACATGTCCGATAGAGGAGCGGTTTATTAAGTCTGTGTTTTAATCAGATTGCCAGTGTATGTACCAGATTGTATTCCACGCAGCTCCATCTACAGTTATCAGAACAAACTTAATCTCAGAACAAAAAAGATGCCTTACTATTTTCCTAGAAATAAGCTTTCTTATGGTTTACAAAATTTATTCACCAATCGCAATAATGGAGTTATTAGGCGACTTGCGCAATTTGTAAAATTAATACAAGAAGAGTAACTGTTTTTTTCCACCGCTCCTCCAACAAAGAAATGATTAATGAGTATTAAAATTGCTATATGTATTGTATTTGAGCTGTCATTTATTCACCTTCATGCCATCCGCCATGTAATATTAGTAATGTCTCATGTAACCTCTTATGCCCGACACGGGCCTGAGGAATAAACTGATTGATTGATTGATTAATCGGACATATGCATTTATTTTCCAAGAGATAAGTATATATTCATACTATATATATATATATATTTAAAATCATATCTTCAATCTTCATTATTAGTGCTGTAATCAGTTCTATTTTGGTAGCTCGTTCACCTCTCTCTCTCTCTGTTTTATTGTCTTTTTATGGACTTCATTATAGTTCGCAAGGAAGATATTAGTATTATTCATTGAGTATTATTTTCGTTCACACCTTATATATATCTCGTCATGTGAAGCCCGATGAAGCAAGTATAATTGCTTAACGTAAATATTTTTTGAGAAAGTATTTCCAAAGAAATGTCATCGCTAGATATATACTGCCCATCACTTTGGATCATGTGACGCCCTCTGGCCCCCGAAAGGGCATTTAACCCTATCTGGCCTGGGCTTTTTGGGACCTGTCGTGGCCTGGAGGCCATTCTCTTACTCCTTGAATTACATGTAGGAGGCTGAAACTTACCACAATATACCCCTGGGTCAAGCTCTACCTGAAAATGTAAAAAAAAAATCCAAGATGGCCGCTCTGATGACGTCATTTTTAAAAAATCGCATTTTTTTGTTGATTTTCCGGTCAAATTTTCCGAATTTTTTATTTATGCAATTTCTCCGCAAAAACTGCATGATAAATTAGTAAATATTAATGTGATGTGAAATAAAATAGTTTTCGCCCATTTTTCATCGCGGAAAAGCAGAAATTTTGAAGGAATATGACAAAAACATCAATTTTCTGGTACCCCACGTGTCCGCCATCTTGAATTTACCCATGACCCCCTGCTCGGGGGGTCATGCAAATTGGCTCAAAATGACCACAATATGATAAACTATAAAGTCACGGGGTTTCAGCTCTCTGTTTTTTGTCGTTCCGGAGATAGCGCAGAAAGTTTGATGGGAGGGCACAATGTCCCCCCCCCTCCACCTCCAGGCCAGGTTGGGTTAAGGGGAAATATTACCAATTAAAAAATAGATAGCTTACCAATATCTTCATTATTTTTTATTATCCTTGAGGCTAGGAAGCTAAAACTATATCTAGGGTTCCAGTGCTACCAGAAAATATAACAAAATTCAAGATGGTCTCTTTGATGATGTCACGGTGACGTCATTTTATAAAAATAAGCGATTTTGCTGATTTTTAGAATCGACTTTTCAAACTTTTTACTTGTGCAATTTTCTTTGACTAAATTACCTTGCGAATTAGTAATTAATCATCTGATGTCATTTAATATATTATTGGGTAGTTTTACGTAGAATAATACACCAATTTTGAGAAAAATACTCCAAAAACAAAATTTTCGAGGTACACCACCGTTTCGTCAAATCTGAATTTACCCCGACGTAATTTCACGGCCTTCCAGAAAAAAATCAGCTATTCATCTCTCAAACTTGAAAGTAGAAAGATTGAAATTGGAGCGATAAGCAACAGGTGGGAGTAATTGACGACGTCTGGCGACTAAAAAGCAACCATATCAACTCATATCAACAGGAAAGCACCAAACATGCAGTCCCGAGAATACGGTGGATTCTCGGATGTAGCCTTAGTATCTCAGCCGTGCGTCTATTGTAGCGGTTCATGTGGAGATTAAGAAATATCCACACGGCCCCTAGCACCGGCTTAAGCGGAATTAGATACGCTAGCTCGGGTGCTGTGATGACAAATCAGCTCAAACAAATAACGCATCGAATGTTAATTGGTGAGCGTTGAGGACGTCTGATGGAGTAAACGCTTCAACATGGGGTAAACCTGGTAAATGCAAGAATAACCCAGAAAAACTAACCTGGCCAGCCTTGAGTATGTCCAGCTTTTCCCCCCATTTTACGAGACGGAAAGCTGAATCACAGTTCAAGTTTTACACGGGTAGTTTCAGCTACCCCACTTCCTTCTAAGAGAATTTTTCCCTGGTGATCCAAAATGAATAAACGTTGAGAGCTGTAACTTAGCGCAGTTATAGCTTATGATATTGAAGTTATTTTGAGCCTGCAGCATAATACTCGGAGCAGAGCATCATGAGTAAATTGAAAATGGATGATATTAGGGTGTAACTGGAAAGTTCTGTTTTCCTCGTATTCCTTCAAAATTAACCCTACCTGGCCTGGGCCCCCCACCAAATATTCTGCGCTATCTCCGGAACGACAAAAAATGAAGAACTGAAACTCCAGGACTTTATCGTTTATCATATTGGGGTCATTTTGAGCCTATATACATGACCCCCCGAGCAGAGGATCATGAGTAAATTCAAGATGGCGGCCACGTGGGGTACCTCAAAATTGATGTTTTTGTCATATTTCTCAAAATTTCTGCTTTTTCGCGATGAAAAGTGGACAAAAACTATTTTATTTCACATCACAATAATATTTACTAATTTATCACGCAGTTTTTGCGGAGAAATTGCATAAATAAAAAAAAAACGAAAAATATGACCGAAAAATCGTCAGGAAAATGACTTATTTTTGGAAAATGTTGTCATCATGGCGGCCATCTTGGATTTTGTGACATTTTCTGGTAGGGCTTGAACCAGTGATACAGTGTGGCAAGTTTCAGCTTCCCAGCCTTAAGGATAATAAAAATAACGAAGCTGTTGGGAGGCTAACTAGAGCAACGGGCACCCCTTCTGATGTTGTTCTGTATGTCTCAAGTGATGAGTGTGCCAAGTTTGGTGCTTGGTCCAGCGTGTCACAATCTTTCCAAAATATGGCCCTAAGCTACCTCACTAACATAATGAACGAACATGTAAGTGATTTCGCAAAATAAAAATAAAGATTGTAGTATATCCACAATGATGAAGCCAAGTACAGGTTTATGTACAGTTTGATCGACCCATGCATATAATGCCCCTACATGTGTCATCTTTAATACATTAGAAGAAAGAAGACAAATAGACCATTTTCAAAAGAACTAAACTTATTTTATAAATGCCTATATACAATGTACAACATCGGCAATCATTTATCGCTTCATTCAGAAAAGCAATAGTCGAAGGTGCACCAATGACATATAGGCATTTATGTGCTGGTGTAATGTTGAATGGTAATTCCTAGTCTATATGAACGGAGGTAACATTCAGTCTAATGAGACAAAAATCATGAATATTGCTCTAATTGTCTTGTTGGTTAGTGAAAATTTCTGTCCATTCAGATGCAGTGGAAAGATTCCCATGATATCCCGAGGGACTCCATCTGGGATACTTTGCTGCATGTTTCTAACTTGAGTGAAACTATTTGAATGGCTAAATTAGCTGGACCTCCATAACTTGCAGCATGGCGATAAGCACGATATACTCATGGGTCACATGAGCTCGTTACCGTTGTTAATTGATTAATTATGTTGATGGGGAGGGGGAGTCGCGGTAGTGAAGAAGGGTACCACGACCTTGTACCTGTGTTTTGGGTTCCCGTCATCAGGCACAAAAAAAAGAGAGAGAGAAAGAATAAATTGGTGGTCAGCGGGATTCGACTACAATGAAGAAAGATATATTTTTCACCGTTTTCACAATTTTTCTAAGAATTACTGTAATGTATAAGCAGGACCGCCAAAAACGTATGTGTTTACCTATGTGAAGTTAACTTTCCTAGCTGACATAAAGAATTCTGATTACATAACATAAACGTAGGGATTTTATATGACTGGGAATATGATTAAACAGGTAATTGGTATGCTGAGTGGAATAATTGTAAACCCATACATTGATTGTGAATTATTGTATGATAGCGTCATTGGGTACCGGTGTGGAGGCTAAGAATGTCCGGTAGCTAAGAGTGTCCGGCTCCTATCTTATAACCCAGCTAGGACACTTTTCTACACATTGGGGACAAGTGTCCGTCCTTGGTTCCAATACAAAAGGATATGAAAAGGGACACTAATGACCAGGACATTCTTATCCATCACACCGACATGGTTTCTCTCTAACTCTTAATGCAAAAGTGTTAGGTCTGACAACAGAGCACAAGATAACGGAAAATACACACTTGATACGGTGGAGAAGGCGAGAAATTTCTAATAAATATATGTGTGCTATTGTTTTTGAATATTGTCAAAATAAAGTTTTTGAAACCGACAATCGTCATGTTTATTCTGAGTTTTTGACAGTGATTAAAATAAGTCATATATCTCTCCGAATATATTTCGATTTGATTTTAATGGGACTGATTTTTCTATACAGATATATGACTTCCGTTATAGTATAGGAGTATGGAGACAGAATACTTTATATTCACAATGACGTTAGTATAAATAGATTATGATTGTCATTTATGTGATTCGTATCACAGAATAAAATTGATGGTTATTATGTCAATTTCGGACCGAGGAGTAGTATGGAAAGCGCAAATTTAGTTGCAAGATATTCCCAAGCATGCTCACTTCGTAGTATAATAAATATGTGGGTACCCTAATCATAACCCCAGAGGAACGTTATCCTGTGTATGTGTGTGTTTGATGTGTTGAAACGAGATGATGCACCCACTTACAGTGTTGAAGCGTTTTCGACGTCCCGCGCCGATAAATGTTGGTAAACCAAGATGGTAAATAAGGAGAATATTCGTGGATATTATATATCAGTTAACTGAGATTGCGCGTGGATGCATTGAAGCGTTTAAAAACCTCGCTTAAAGCGTTTTTGATGTTGAACGTTGACGGGCGTCAGAACACGTCAACGCTCCAGGATTCCCCAAAAGAGAGGAAAGATTGTAAGCGTTTAACCATTCAGACGTCTGATGTCAACCGTGGCGGCTGTGTGCTTGTTTGAAATGGTAGTTTAAGAGCCACTTCCTATTCGGATTTCGCCGCCCATCACCGCGAAGGTTTATTCTTGGTATTAAATGTTTTTATTGGTATCGATGTACTATATTCTAAAACAATAACGGTTTCATAGCGCTCTACAGATATATTTCCAGAACTAAGAAAATCCAAGACTGCGTCCTGATTGGCTAAAGCATCAATGCCAATTAAGAGAATGAGAAGAGCAGGATGCCACCTGTTGTAATCTGTATTGTGGGTCACCATATTCGTGTGCATACTACCCCGGAGGAATACCAGGATCCAGGCATCTCATTTAGTGAAACTCTCATATGTCTCACGCTCCACATATCTTATACGACAGGGTTAAACTCAAAAAAACAGAGTATTTTCAATATTGATTTTCATCTTTGCGCGAAGTAAAACGAGAAATTTCAATTTTTTTTAGAAACGAGGGAGGGGGGGAGCATAGCACCAAAATATTGTACCTATCAGAGTTTTACAAGTGGATTTATAAGAAAAAAGAATATAGGCCTACCGATTTCTTCTCACATTTTCAGTGCGAAGGGGGATTATGGATTGAACTCCACGGTACGTACCGTATCAAAACATGAATATTTGCGGTATGCCTACACGGTTTTCGCCCTATAGTGAGTGACCTGGCCCTTGGGATATCGGACGTTAGGGACCTATAGTATTTTTCTTATAATTAGTCGCGGGTTTGAGGGCTTCTGTAAAATCAGCCGTATGGTTAAAATCAATTTCCTTTTTTAGAACGTATATAACAAAGTTATATCTATAGAATGTCATACCACTCTCCGTGATAACTGCTACAAAACTTGAGTTTTAGAGTTTTTTGTACTACCCTGGTTAAATGCCATAAGGGTTGTTCACGTGAATCTTCACCAATACATGGTATGTCGTCATAATCTATTCCTTTTTCTCTGGCCAAAGGGCAATAGGCGGGACGAGATGTAATTCAAGGGTTGCTCTGTTTGTCGTTTGGTTATGAAGACATGAGATTAAACTATTGTCGTTGACAAAGAACGAAAGATTCGACAATACGGGTGGACCAGTACAGCCGCTATGTTATGCAAATGTCCTCGACACCTCAAAGATTTGGACGCCTCTCAGACACAGCATAACCGTATCACTTCAATAGTATGGTGATCTAGTTGGACCAAAAGTGTGCCCCGCATTACCTCATCAAAAGCGTAAGCGACAACGCAAAGGGTGACGTGACGTCGTCGTCTTCCAAAACACGATGTCGCCCTTTCGCGTCGCGTGTCGCCTTTGATTGATTGAAATTGTAGTTTAAGGGCCGCTTCCCATTCGGATTTCGCGGCCCATCAACTCAATGTTTTATTCGAATTTCGCGGTACATTACTTTGTTTATTGAATATCTTTTCCAGCGCTAAATATATAAATAAATAAATAAATAAATAGATAAATAATAAATAACAATGAGAGATTATAGTAGGAGATATAAATAGAAGTAAACAAGAATCGCTATATGTACAAGTTCGTAAGTCTCTTTTTGGTTTTTGGTTAAGTTATACTGGTAAATATGAGTTCTCTGTAATCGCGTGTATGATTCCTTTGTCTTGGTACCCCTTTGTACGCACAAAGCCGTCCAGAAAAAACTGGGAGAACCAAGGGGTCTTCAGCAATTTTTCGGATCGGCTTCACTAACGACGCCCTTGGGAACAGGGTGGGTTCTTCCAGAAATCTGTGCCTGTAACAATTGCTTGGAGTGTGTATCGGGGCACAGGGCGGCAGGTCTACGTCCTATATTGCGTGAAAGTCCAAGGATCATATTCTGTGTTAAGGCGTCAGTTCGGGGTCATCTATGGAGTAGCGTGTCGGTGTGGTCTAGGGTCGAGTATTCTGATTCTGGGTGTTCTTGCTATGCGGCGTTGTCACTCAAGGCGCTGTTGGTATTCCTGTGATCGTCATCCGTCTTCTGTTTCAGGTCTTGTCCAACTCGTCTGTGGTCTTCGGTGTGCCTGTATCATATGAAATAGAAGGCTTGTAGTCATTCTTGTTTTCTAATGTTTTTCGATGCAATAATTTTATATATCTTCCTCCCAACAACAGGCACGCCCCGACCGTCAGTCACATAATATGAATACCAATATATACTTAAGTGAGTAAATAGATAAACAAATGAATAAATAACTAAACATTTCGATAGATTCAGTACTAGGTGAATACACAAAGAAAAGGCTCTGTATTATTTCTGTATGCATTATCGTTTGATGGCCATAAAGAATTTGTAGGACAATGAGATAGTCGGCCGTCAGTATCAAGGTAACTCCGCCATCACCATTTCCTATATTTTATGCCGAATACTGCTCGCTATATGCGATTTGGCCGTGCTAATGTTGTCATGAATTCAATTAGATTTGGCCATCGTTTGTTTTGTAGGACAGTGGAACAAACGGCCCTCAATATCAGTATCTCTAGTGTCGCCTTTGACAATGTTGAGTGATAGGACGACGACGTCGCTTTCATAAACCAGGACGTCGTGTTATTTGTACCTATCAATAGTTCAATTTGTAGGCAGAATTTCAATCAGTGCTCTTCGATGCATCGTAGGTTTACAAATATAATTAACGAGAGAGCAATCAAATTGAACTATTCACTTAAAATACCGTTGATGATGTCCGACTCTAATCGACTGGATCAATAATGGGATATTTGCTATAAAAATGTAAATAGGTCATACGGTCATCCATAGATTACACCGTCATTGAAATAAAGATCGTGTGAAGTTGTCATTTTAATTCATGCAGTCACTCATGAAGGCATTTCCCCTGTCCTTGTGAAGGTAACATCGATTGAGGACACTTCCCCATATATAGAACTGAATAGCTCATCCCGCCTATTGCCCTTTGGCCAGAGAAAAGGAATAGATTATGACGACATACCATGTATTGGTGAAGATTCACGTGAACAACCATTATGGCATTTAACCCCGGTAGTACAAAAAAGCTATAAAACTCAAGTTTTGTAGCAGTTATCACGGAGAGTGGTATGACATTCTATAGATATAACTTTGTTATATACGTTCTAAAAAAGGAAATTGATTTTAACCATACGGCTGATTTTACAGAAGCCCTCAAACCCGCGACTAATTATAAGAAAAATACTATAGGCCTACGTATTCTTCTTCAATAAACAAATTATATGAATTAATAAATATTTAACTTTATCCCCCCCCCCCCAAAAAAAATTGTTTCGTTTCCAATGATGTCGAGACGAGTTACCAGTTTTTAATTTCCTACCATGACTCCTAGTACATATAGCAAAAGGGAGTATACGTGGATATATACCATCCAATATGTCACAGGCAAGACAACAAGTATCGGTGCTGAGAATATGTTGAGTTTAAAATTATACATAACATCATTAGTGAGGGAGTGAATCAATACAATTTAACGTCGCTTTCAACAATATTTCAGATATATCGCAACGAACCAACTATAAGCACCACCCTACTCAGTTTGATTACACATACATTGTAATGAGCGTATACTGCAAGGTCTATCAGGGATATTTAGCATGAGTGGGATAAAAATAATGTTGAAGTTTCTCATCCTCCCCTGATTGACAGTGAGACGATACTCAAGAACCAGTTAAACATTTAACATGGCCCACTTTCAAATGTGCTCCGCGGCTGCTGGGTTATATGAAAGGACGTGCAAGACATTAAAGTTACCGTACATATTGGCAAAGTACGGTTTCCATGAAAAAATATTCTTTCCGCGTGCTGGAAAATAATGCAACCGTGATTTTAGTATATTATAGTGAAAAGAGATGTAATATATTTCAGCTCGTGTTTATTGTTTTAATCATATTAATCATACAATTAAAACATTATCCATCTTTATTTCATCGATATAGCTTGATGCAGTCCGTTCGATGAGGTATCTGCGTAGAAAGTTGATATGATGAGCTCTCTTGAGTAGGAGGTGAAATTTTCACCTAATGAATATGCACGACACCTAATGAATATGCATAATTGCATTATACAGGGAAGGAGCACAACGCGGTGCGAGGAACACAATCCCGTCAAGATCCGGGTTTATGCCGTTGAGAATTGCTCGCCACAACAGATCGAGCGCTTGTCGATTTATCAGAAAAGTGTGACCTGTCATGGACCTGGAACTGCGGACTGTGCAATAACCTGTTAAATTAAAACCCAGAAACTCTAGCCATGATATAGTGTGTATAGAGTGGGGGGAGGGGGGGGGGGGGCGTGGTAACCCCTATCACAGAGTGGCGTCTGATTTATAATATAACAACAACAACAACAAATTAAATTAGACTCATTCAGCTAAATGTTTTCCAGCCAATACATGTATTGTGCTGGTACACAGATTCACATAAAAGATGGCGTGACTAAAGGCTTGTTTCACCGTTCATGGCCCATACACGGATGAAATATGAATTTCACGGTGAACATTTTTGACTGAGTTTTGGATTATTATTTCCTGTATTTCCTCCTGGTGGAGAGCATAGACATAGTCATACAAATAAACATTTCTCGGTAGGCGAGAAATCAGTATTTACATTGGGAAATTGTAATTATTTACACAGTTTGGCGTACGTTGTCCAGTTTTCTCTTACGTTATGGTAACGCTCTATAGTACGCATCAATAAGGTTCATTTGAAATATAATTTGTTCACTCCCTGTATATAATATAAACACGTTACTCTGAAGAGTTCAACGTCTTTTCTGACAAGTTCATAGTTTATTTCCCCCCCAATCAATGTGTGGAGTAAATCTCGGTCAGAGAGGGAATGAAGAAACACACTAAACCCGATATCTTGCATATCAATAAAATCACACCACAGTTCATCTCTTAGTTGTTCAGTAGAGTCACACTGGAGAACTATATGTTCTAAGATATCTATATACATTTTACCACACTTATGACAGAGTTCGATTTCTTCAGCTTTTCTAATTGTCGCACATATTGTCACCATGTATTGGATACTATTGCGGTGTTGTGGGTATTTGTTCGCCAGTTTCCACCACACAGAAGCCGTTAACGTCGGGTGAATTTTCACAAATCTATCGAAGTCACTGTCTTGCGTCATCCTCAGTAGCCATTCACGTTGTTCATGCTCATGAACAGTTTGTTTGACAATTCTCTTCCATTTGACTTTGGACGGGAAGATGTATTCACTTGTGTAATCGGAGATAAAATCATGTAAGTGATATTTCTCCAAGATTCTAAAAATGTCAGGAATGAATCCCATTTGTCTTACTTGCGCATTTCGGTTATGCAAAAAACTTTTTGGTAATTTTTCACAGTTCAAACGACACAAACGATCCAAGAACAACAGCTTTTTTGTGTCGATCACACTTTCTATGGTTATCCAACCTAGAAGTGCCACACACTTATCTGACCTTGTCAGTATCGGAAAGCCTTTTATGGATTTGGCTATCCATCTCTGCGCTCTTTCTAACATTAACACATCTACCTTATTTAAACACCATAATTCACATCCATAAAGCGCTTTCGGATACACAGTCTGTGTTATAACACGCGCACTGACTAAAGGATTTAGCGCTTTGGGGTGGATGCCGGATCTGATAAGGGACAGTGTATTCCATTTCGGTTTGTTGCACACACCTCTAGTTCGGTCAAATGAACTTAGGTTGCCGGCTAAGGCAACACCAACGTGAGTTGTTTATGTTACCACAGGAATCACATTGCCGTACATCGTGAAGTCTTCTGTCACTGTGTCAGGTTTACCAATTTTTTGAAATGTTATTCCGCAGCTTTTGCATGGATTGAATAGGAATCGCCATATCCGGCTGTAAGTCTCACAGATTCCAAGCATTACTACCATGCCACTCAGTCTGATACTTAGGAGACAGGTATCATCCGCGTGTGTAGGAGCATTTACTCGAATGTCGACTATTAGTGCCCCGTTGTCCGAATTCTCCAGTTCTTGTAGAAGGTCGTCAATAAATATCAGATATAGCTTGGCGGAGAGAGCACTTCCCTGTCTTATTCCACGTTTCATTTTGAACCATCGAGACAGATAACCACAGCACGAAACACAACTTTCCATATCAGTGTTGATATTTCTGAATAGTCTCCAGGTTTTTCCTCTTACTCCATTTTCGTGTAGTTTGAACAAGAGTCCATCGTGCCATACACAGTCAAACGCTTTGGCGCTGTCAAGAAATACGGCGTGCACTTGCTCACCTCTCTCTATGTTATGGAAAGTGCATTCTTGCAGGTTAAAAGACGTGTAGAGGCTGTCTAGGCCTTGTTGGTAAGCCATCTGCTGCTTGCAAGGAAATGTCTTGGAGTCGAAGACACAGTTAAGTGAGCGAGGAGCATTTCACACACTTTGAAAATAACAGGAAGTAAGGTTATACCTCTGTAACTATTTGGGCTCTGTTTGGGTTTCTTCCCGCCTTTGTATATGATAACAATGACACCTTTCTTCCAATCGTTCGGCATATACTCATATTTGATTACAAGCTCGAAAAGCTTTGTAAGATGTGCTTGTAGGCGGTCACCTCCATACTTCAAGTGTTCATATGTTATTTTATCAAACCCTCCAGCTTTGTTGTTTTTCAGTTCGGAACACTTAGTGTCTAGTAGGTCGAAAGCTGGATTCAAAAATTCGTCTGCTTCGTTGAAGGAATCTTTCAAAATTTCTTCAAAAAAAATGCGGATTGTGTTTCTGAAATCATTGTTAAAATTAACATTGTCATCATCACAGTACAGCGTTTCGAAGTAAAGTGCCCATGCTGACCGGATACCCTCTGGGTCTCTTAATAATTCACCATCGTATTCTATTTCAGATTGTTCGAACCGACTGCCGTTTCTTCTACGATTGAACAAGGTCCAAAACAGGTCACTGTTCATCTCATTTGATTCATTCAGTTCGTCTATTTGTGATGGTACGTAATCATTGAATGATGTTATCAGAGCTTGTCTAAACACATTTTTCGCAGCTTTATACTCTGTGTATGAATCCGACTGTCTTCCTCTCGGTTTATTTTCTTCAATCCAACGATGTCTCAGTCGTCTCATTTCATTATGATGTTCCTTTACATCTTTGTTCCAGTACGGTTTTAGATGTTTTCTATATTTGGTCGAGGGTATCGTTGCAACAGCTGCCTTTTTTATACAATTCACTATTGTCTGATAATACTTGTCAATTTCGGTGACGTCCGATATCTCTGTCGACAGCAATGGAACTAGGTCAAGGCGTCTCGATACCTCACTGGTATAATTGGAAACACTTCCTTGTGAGACCGCTTTTTTTCCATGAGATTCTCGGCATTTGTGCGCGCAATGACTTATAACAGTTAAGTCTAATGGAACATACGATTGGGTGATATTCAGAGACGTTCAGGGAATGGTCGTCTAATACTGCACAGGTTTCTATTTGATCTGCTATATTTCGTTCGATCAGGATGTGATCGATTGCAGTGCGGTTCCCTGTCGACGGACAGAAGGTGTTAACCGGGCCAGCACAGAAATCCTGTACGTTGACTGACATCAGATTGTGGTTGGTCATGAATTCGCGAAAGAAACATGACTGTTCGTTGTATTCAAAGCGATATCTGTTTCCTTTGATTTTACAGTTACAGTCACCTACATGTAGTACCATAGGACGCGGGTAGGTATACCACAAAACAGTTTTCATTGTTCATCAGTTGAATCTCATCTCCGACTATCCTACTACAATCAATATGTATTTCCGTCACATTGCGATCTGTTTGGTATAAGAGTCCCACACGTCCGCGTACGTTACAGCGCGTGGCATAGGGGTTTGCCTCTCATACAGGTTTTGCAATTGTTTTATAATTTTCGTCAATTGTGTCCAGAAAGTCTAGGTTAAACTCCCGGAGCCAATGTTCAGCCATCCCACACACATGTATGTCAAACTCCTTCAGGGTATGTACAAGGTAAGGAGTTCCTGACATAATCCCATCAGCATTCCAACACATTATATTTACAATTTTAGTACCCATTGTGCTCATTTTTCTCATTCCTGAATACAGCCCATGGCAACCACTCTTTCAGGAATATTCCATCTGGCCAGAAATCACGAACTCTCACTTTAGCTTCGTCGCTTTCTAAAATGTTCAGTTGTGCGGCAGTTGTTTTTTTTTTCGTTCCCGGTTAAACTACCTAAGAAAGGTTACGTGTATGTTGTTTCTCTCGAGGAATGACCGCATCGCCGATGCTGTGCTTATCAATTCCTCCAACATAAAATCTGGCCACTCGCCGTCGCACTAAGCCTTTGAAGCAATTTCTAGAGTCAGTTGCACAACTAGATCTAGGGAAATGCACTGCTATCGGCTTACCCTTTTTATCTGCATTGTTGCTTAATTGTTCCTCGCGAATTCCTGTGAGTACATGAATATCGGCGTTGATTTGCGAGTGCCTGGGCTCAGAAGGCACTGTACTTCCGACATCTTTATTTGTGTCCACTATATCTCGCCTCGAGTTTGTTTGAGTTCTGTCGTTCGTTTGAAGGCGATCATTGGGCGTGGCATGACAGTTCTCCCTTATTGTGGCTTTACGTTGAGGTACCATCTGAGGTACACAGATACCGATGGTGCAGGAGCGGTTTGTCCATGCACTTCTGCTATCACACTCATGATCTCTGTGTTGCTATGCACACTGTTCGTAGATGTGGCGTTTGCTGCACATGGCAGTTTGTTTATGGTGGTCTTGGATTGAACCATTTCTGCGAATGCTTTCCCATTTGTCTCTTTGAATTTCGTTTTCACTTACTTTTCTACCTTAGACAGGTGTTGTCTCAGATACGTGACAGAGATCGTGCATCCTTTAAGATTCATTGAAGTTGCGCTGGTTTCATCTTCCAGACACTTCAATCTGTCATTCACATATTTTATGGAGTTTTTCAGAGATGTGTTTTCATCACAGCGTCCGGTGTTTATTTTGTTTGCTATGTTGAAGGCGTCATTAGTTTTCTGAGACGTTTCTGTTAACTCCTTCTTCACATTTTCTAGTGCTTTCCGAAGATTGCTGTTCTGCGATTTGACCTTTGTCACTGAGCATGATAATTTATCTATCAATCGGTCATTTTCTCTTTTATTTTCTTCGATTCTCTTCATTTCAAGCTGGTATTCCTCTTCTGATTCACGTGATATTGTTGCGCAGTTCTTGATTAACTCGGCCAGACCTTGCCCTAGAGATTCCACAGATTGTGAGACCGTCTCTAAGGATTTCCCAGTTTCGATACTAGAAGCACCGAGTGTACGAGAGTCTCTTGTTTGATTTCGTTCCTTCTTTTTCTAGGTGCGTGATGTTATCTTTCAGAGCCTTTATTTCACTGTCTTTTTCTTCTTTGAGACTATGAATGTCTCTAGAAAGTTTTGCCGTCTTGGTTGATTCGACATAGGGGTATTTTCTCCTTCCTCTTGCGATAAACTTTCTGTATGGTTCTTTTTACCTTTTGGCATGCCAATTACTTCGTGAAGATCGTCAGAGAATTGTCCGTCAATTGCTCTGAACAGAACATAACAGTCTTTTCCAAGCTTTTTATTCAGTGTTAGTCCTGTTTTCGACCTTGGTTCAAGTCGCTTTTTCAAATAACCTTCTTTGTATGGAAAGTTGTCCTTCAGTTTTGCTTGACGGAAAATTAATCATTTCCAGCTCTTCTGTGTTGTTTTTAGTCTTTTCAAGTAAAGTGTCAATACATGTGGATTTTGGTTGATCTTTTATTTGGAGAAGTTCATTCACTGTCGTCCGTATATAATAGCTTTCTCCAGCTAGCAGCTGGCTGCAATTGTTCTCTGAACACCTGTGGAGAGCAGCGCTCCTGTTCAGGTTGAGTGACCATTGTTCGTTGGCTTGTGAAAACAATGATGTCGACCTGGTCATTATCTGAGCGATTCAAAGTGCTCACATCTACAGGTGTGAGATCGATATATGATCGCCCTTCGTATTGTTCGATTTCTGTCATTTTGTTTCCCGCTGTTTTTTTTCCGACTAAAGACAAAGTTCATTGACTTGTATGAATTTCAAGTTCCTCAGCTCAGATAGAGCCATATCGCAGAATATTCCAACGATGAATAATTTGAATGCGTATACACGTAGTGAATCACAGTAAATTACACACCGAATCACAGTATATTCCAGTTGCGAATAATTCAAGTGCATAAATCAAACAGAAAATCACGGTAAATCCCACAGCGAATCACAACATATTCCAGTTGTGAATAATTCGAATGCATAAATCAAACAGAAAATCACAGTAAATCCCACAGCGAATCACAGTATATTCAGTGTCTAATAATCCAAAAACGAATTTCACAGTTGAGTGGGCCTTAGGCTAACGCCCAAGCCCAGGAGCTGTTAAGAAACACGTCCACTCGGGTCCACTTCACACTTGATAATTGAACTGGATCATCACAGTTGAATGGGCATGATGTTCTCCCCTGACCGGGTTCAAATCGGATTGGCTCCAATTGAGCAAACTCCTTTACTGTATCATTGATCCAAGAATGATGGATCAGCAATCCGTTAATAACATCAGTGTAAGATGCACATTTACACTTCAAACTTCCGCTTCAAATTTCACAGCAATCTATCGGCAGTTTTTTTTAGTGCAGGCAGGTTGCCAGTAATTTACTGTTAAATATGCGAAATACATTATTTAATTCAATTTTACAATTTACTGTAAATTCACAATAATCACTGTACATTTTACAGTAAATAACGGGTAATTTTCTACACAAAATTTACGGTAAATTACTGTGAAATTTACAGCAGATTCATACTATCATTAAGGTAGGCCTATATGTTTTGCCCTTGTATCTAAGGAATAGTTTTCACAAAAAAAAATTAAATGAAATTACATGGCATGGTGCCTTAGCATCTCATTGGATCACCAGTTTTTTTTTTTTTTTTCTCTCATTTTAATAATGTTCAATGGCAATATTTACTTGTAGCTATTTCGTCGTGTACCCAGGGCCAAACATTGTAGTTCATACGAATTGTGGGCTACGTTTGATTTGCAATTTTTACAAGAAAACACATCAGAATAACATAAATAAATGTCACTAGATTTTGTGACACTGGGAGGATAGAACAGAAGAGCATGGAGTTTTGATATATCCAAAGTGAGACACACATAAAAAAAAATAACAAAAATAATAATTCGATGTAATAGCACGGCAGATATGGCGACTTTGAAAACATTGGATTCGCTTTGGTTTGGTGTCATATTTTAGAATATACATGTATAAACAAATCCATCCTAAAATGTATGCGAAAAGCCCAAAACAGACAAAAACCCAATTTAAAACTTCAGTCGAAACTGTTTATGTCACTTTAGACTGTGATCGTTAACAAAATCAAACTTGGTCTTTTCTTCGAACAAAACACAGCTTATTATGCAAAGTTACAAGAATTTACTGACTTTACTAATACCGTATTAGCGCATTTACATAGCAGGCGACATGGCGGGTGGAGAGAAAAACGCGTCGAAATAGCCAGGGTTCTAATACGTGTCGCGTGTCAAGATGTCGCTCTGATGTCGCCGCAACTGACATGTGCCATGGGTACTGCAACATGAGTAATATGAGTGCTATTTTTCGGCTGTTGTTTTCACACAGTTTCGCCCAAACTCGTGTGAACAAATAGGCTGCATATTATCCCATCATTTTGCGGAAAATTACTTCCATGATGAGGTGAGGTATCATTATATAAAGGATGTGTGATGTTTACACGCGAAAAAGTCCTTTGTGTGTGGCGGTAATAAAGCTGTGTTTTTTAGTTTTTTTTAATAAAGCTGTTCTCTCCATAATATGTCTCCAAGACACCCACACGGATCGAAGACATGCGTCCTGTATCAGAAATGAATGAGGAAGGGATGGGTAAGCCCCTTCCGATCGAATGCACGCGGGGTAATTATACTATCTAATGACGATTTTGGCTATAAAGTGAACACCGTGGGGAAAGACCAAGAAGAGAATTTCTTGATATTAAAAGATGATATACATGAAACTTCAGTTACCTTGGTGAACATATACGGCCCGAATACGGACAAACCTTCATTTTACAATATTATCATTAAAAAGATTGACGATATTGGTAATCCATCAGTTATTATATGTGGCGACTGGAATTTCTTTATGGACCCGGCTTCAGACACAGACAAGTTTAAGCACGTAAATCATCCAAACTATAGGAATACGGTCTTGAAACTTATAGAAGAAAAAGAATATACAGATAACTGGAGAATAATGCATGAAAATATAAGAAGATATATACCTGGAGGAAAAAAATCCTAGAAAACAAGCTAGGCTAGATTTCTTCATAACAGGCAAAGTTATTTTTAACACAACACAAGTAGAAATAATTCCTGGATATACCACGGCCCACTCGGTCATAACCCTAAGCTGTAAATTCGAAATTTGGAAACAAATATCGAAAGAGGCCGAAGCTATTGGAAACTTCTCTCGCTAATAAGAGATATTAAATATGTTAAACTTACCAACAAACTTATAGATGCCACAGTAGACGAATATACCCCATTGCCATATAATCACGACGAGCTAACAAACATACCCTCAACAGACTTACAACTTTGTATAAATGACTAACTTTTCTTGGAAACTCTTCTAATGAAAATAAGAGAGGAAACAATAAAATTTAAAAACAGGAAAAGTGTTGGAGAATAAAATTACCCTATTAGTAGACCAGCCACCCAATCCAAAGATGGCAAGAAAACTACTTGATGGTATCCCGTGCTAAAAGCGGTCATCCATGCTCAATCAACTCTACATGGTATGCAGATTACGTTGTGACCGGATGATATTCTCACTTTTGATCGTTAAGGTTATTTTTGAGGTCATAACGGTCATTAGAGGTCAAATAAGTATAAAGCATTTATTTTTTGAAATATCTTCGTAAAGGAAGAGTCATTGGGGCTGATTTGTTTTAACTTGCTTCAATTTTGCTCTGCTCTTACTTACTGGTGATTTGCATATTCGCAGATGCAATGGATTGTGGGAAATTTTAACACTACCAGACTTGGGGGGGGGGGGGGGGCATTGTGACCCCCTTCCAATAATTTCTGCCCTATCTTCGGATCGGCAAAACATTGAGAGTTGACACTGCATGGCTTTGTAGTTTATCATACGGGGGTCATGTTGAGCCTATTTGCATAGCTACGAGCAGAAAATCATGAGTAAATTCGAAGTGGCGGCCATGTGGCGTACAAAAAAAATGTTGTTTACGTCAGTTTTGGTTCAAATTCCTACTTTTCTGCGAGGGAAAGGGGCCAAAAACTATTTCATTTTACATCAGATGCTTATTTACTAAGTTATCATCCAGTTTTTGTGAAGGAAACACATAAATAAAAAAATCGAAAATCGTCCTCAAAAAGTTTTTTCTTGGAAATGAAGTCACTGTGGCGTCATCACGTGACCATCTTGAATTGTAAAAAAACATGCCCTCGGAGGGCATGATCCAATGGTATAGTTTGGTATGATTTAGCTCCCTAGCTGGAGGGACAAGACAAACATTTAGGGGAAGCAATGACCCCAAATTAGTGAACCAAACTAAGAAGATGGCGGCATCGTTTGTTAAAAGCTGCCATCCATGCTTAACCAAATCTACATGGCGTGGGGATTGAGATGTAATCGGATGACACTCCCATTTTTTACATTGAAGATCGTTTTTAGGTCATAAAGGTCAAGAGATGTCGAATAAGGATAAATCATAGATCGTTTTTAGGTCATAAAGGTCAAGAGATGTCAAATAAGGATAAATCATCTATTTTTTTTCTCAATATCTTCGTATAGGTAGAATAATTACCACATTATGGTTGGTAATACTTTATTAAGTGATTTGCATATTCACGGATGGAAAGCATTGTGCGAAAATTTAATATAACCTCCACCTCTGATCCATTTGCTATGTGTAAGTGTAGTGCCCCACTGATCTGGTCCTATTCCCCCATCCGCGTGATCGAAACTTCAAACTTACCAGTTTTATAGCTCAACTGGCAGAATTGTCCCTCAGCAAAGGAAATACCTGATGGCGCTCATGACTGCTGGACAGGACCGGGCTGTCACAAGCCGGAAGCTACACACAGAAACATTTGTTAACATGTATGGTACCGCTCTTGTACAAGTAGCTTGTCTACCAGTCAGATGCAAGATAAAGTGATTTTAGATATTCTTTTTGAAACATATCAGCAACATTCCATAAAAATGGAGAGAGACGGGTACCTCGTTCGTAGTCAGATTGTCAAGAAAATTACCTTTTACCATGTGTTCCAAGCTGTTTGTAGTTCCTGGATGATTTCTTCATTGAAGGAAACATTTCCAACCAGGGTCATAGAATTCAACATTATACAGCCAAGTTTGCCATGAAGAGATGCATATCCACTCTTTTGAGAAGGGTTTATCAGCTGAAAGATGAAGACAGATTGAATTGTTAGTCTGGTAACCACCAAATAAACAATCCTCTATGTGGCCTCTGGTACCACCAAATGCTTGGCAACTCTTACAGGCTCTCGTTGCATCAGTAGAAATTACTATAACGGAGAATAACTCATTTGTTTGATTGTTCCTGAGGTGACCACACCAACCAACATTAAAATTTCGAAAAGCAATTGTCCTGGTGTGCAATCATGAGTTATGCTTCATTTTTGGATGGATGCCCAGAATGGCGCAACCAAACAGCCCCTATCACCGACTCAAGCGCTATTCGATTCATGGATCGAAGAGGAGGGCTGATACCATAGCTCTGTTAGCTTGAGATCGTGCATGTCAGATGTAAGCGACGCCAGATCTGTTAGACCTGATGCCACCATACTTTGACTAATGTGTGAATATTGCAGAAGATTTCAAAAGCGCTTCAAGGTTTGCCCAAATAGCAACCTAAAATTAGGTGTCGTGAGTGATAGAAAAGCCGAATCAGTACATGTTTACGATCAAAGAAATTGCATGTTGTTTGAGATAAGAAAAATGTTCCAATAAGACTAAATCAACGATTAACCAAATTTCTGAAGACATCTCATGGCCACCATTTCAAATCCATGTGTGAACCGTTACACCTAGGATTATGTGAAGTTCACGGCAATGCAAATAAGGGATAAGTTCCTAATGGAGGAAGAGTCACACCAGAAGCTGTCCCCTCTCCCACCGGTTCTGGTAGGTTTAATGTCAGCAGCTAGAGGCTGTCCAATCTTATTATTTTAGGTTTGATGTGTGGTCCAATGAACTATATGTGCTTCCACCTGAGCTATTAATGTTGCAGTATGAATCATCCTCATATTCCCTCGTGAATCAGTAAATACAATATCTAGTGGATGTAGATAGGAGCCATTTTGGAAAATGAACGAAACTACACGACTGTTAGATTTCTTGATGCTTTAATTTCCAAAAAAATGTTTCAGCCATTCTATCCCAACAATATCACCAATTAAGGAGATGTCTGGTGAAATAGGTGGCCATTATATTTTTGACATTTTGGGGATCAAATGTACAAATACAGCTTAGCATACGCCATTTTCGGAATCTATCAGCAGGTCCAAATTTTGTAAAAAAAAATTAAAATAAAAAAAAAACATTATACCATATTCTAAACCAGAGCGCTTTTCCGGTTTTGGGACTAGTAAAAAGCACAGATTCCCGACCCTGTTAGCACAGGAACACGCTCAGATGAAGCCGGCGTTCACTTCGGTAGTGTCACTTCAGTGGCTAAAAGATGTCATATAATGCCTTGCCGTCAGATGTACATGCGCGTAATAAATGATGCGGATATTACATATGTCTGCCACTTTGAATTTCTGACGATTCCAATCTGATGGATAGGGATCCACAATGACCCAAGTGTGTTCAGATATGGAGGAAGCTCGCCTTGTTCAACAGTTAGAAATCGCCTTGTTAAACAGTTACAACGAGTAGTTATATGTATGGGCAACTTTGACTCCTTCAGAGAAAGTTTTGGTTGAAATTTACGGGGCGCCATATTGAATTTTCCCATGATCAATTGTACCAGTGATTATGCAGATATTTTAAAAATGAGCCCACTTGAATGAACTATCAAGTGTTAAAGGTGAAATGCAAAGGTAATGAAAGTAAGAAAAAAAACATTTCCCTTTCCTTTTTATGATAATAATAAATTATACAGCCATCAATCAACGAAATCTGGTGATGAGTTTTAATTTTTAAAGAGAAACAAAACGCGTGTATGATCAGCGACTTGCATAACAGTGCATCGCTTATCTCACCTTGATTCGAAGCTTTTCCACCAGAGGCTGTGACGCCATAGTTGAACCACACTAGAAAAATGGCGGCTAGCATGAATGTAGACAGCGATGCGAAGGAATTTTCTTACACTTCTAGAGGAATTAAGACGAATTCGCGACAATGGTTAGTGCAGGGGTGCCCCTGCCTTACCAACACGAACCTATCGTGAACAAAGAACCAGCAGACAACAATAGGATCAGCGATGCTGCCGGGGCCGTGAGCGACAGTCATACCGAGAGAATCGGGAAATGCTGATTGATAAATTCCGACTTTTTCTCTTATCCTCCGTAGCGAATGATGACCAACCTGTTAGTGTGTTTCAGTGAACGTAAATGACACAAGCAAGGGCTTCGTGAGCAATAGCCTAGCTTATCTATGTGAGCTATTTCCGTACAATACAATGTATCTACATCATGTTGTGCAGACTGTGCCGGTGCCACTGCTACGTCACGTATCGCAGCGCCCCCAGGGGGAGGTAATCTTGTACGGATTGGAATTTCGTGAATGATACAGCGTTACATTTTTCAGTTTTTAACTTTATTAGGCTTAAGCAAATGTTTCAAAACTGAAATGAAATTAATATACACATTATTTCTCCAATATTACTGCAAATATCAAGTGATTTAGACAAACCTTTGCATTTCACTTTTAAAGATTGAGCCAGCTTCAATCCTCAATTACTAAGCTTCCACGAAAAGTTTGATAAAATATTCCGATTTGAGCCTACGTGACCTATTTGACCTAAAAATGACCGTTAAAGTCAAAAGTGAGAATGTCATCCGGTCACATCTTAATCCACACAACATGTAGAGTTGATTAAGCGTGGATGGTTTCCCAGTTGAATTTTACGAAATGTTTTGGAAGAAAATTGAGGGTTTGTTCTGAGATCATCAGCAAATTTCCCAGTTCATCGAGTAACTGTCAACAGTATGATTACAATAGTATTATACATTGTACTAGGTGAGAAGTATTTTAATGGAACAGGATAAGACGTGTTATACTTCACACCTGGTATAATACTATTGTAATCATACTGTTGACATTTACTCAAGGAGCTGTATATATAGTGTTCATTCATTTATTGAGAACGATAATAGTACCTGTATCGAAACGTCGTCCTGAAGAAACTAGAAGTTGTTATCCATAAGGAATCTGTTTATTTCTCTACTTCGCAACTTCTAAATGCCACTAAAAGAAACCATAAGTAAACAAACTAAGCAAACTTATCAGTGGAGATGGGAAGAGGTTCATTCCAGGCGGATCAATATTAAAAGGCGGAAAATATTAAAAACCTATGCGACATATCGTTTGAAACTAAAAACAGGAAGATACTAGGATTTTTAGTATCAATCGACTTTGAAAAAGATTTCGATTCAATATCTTGGGATTTTATACACGAAACCATCAAAAGTTTTGGTTTTGGCGAGTCGATTCAAGACTGTTGCCAGGTATGTACAAAAAACAATGATGTTTACATTCTCATAACATTACATAAACGCATACTTCTTCCCATATATATATATACACACAGACATTCAATATGAATAAAACATTAGAATTTCGAAAATGACTATTAAACCATATCTATTATGTATATGTACCGTACATTTTACTTTCATTGAAGTTTGTACGCAGTACCAAGCCTCGAACGTATCTTTCCAAAAAGCATACGCGCCATAGCCTATAATTCAACGACACACCAGTCCAGATAGAGGCTTCTTCACGAGTGGTTCACTATGGCACCCAATTCAAACCAAAACTATTGCATCTCCAGGCTAGAACGGTCATTCCCTTGTGCTTCTCCCACAATTCCCTGTCTACCCAAGCGCACAATATCCTCTTCTTCCACTCCCCAGCAGTCCTGTTTGACGCTCCTCTACGAGTGCTTCATCATGACGCATCGCACGACCCATTCGGCTCAATCACTCAAACACATCCCCGTCCTCTCCCAAAATACCCGTTTTCGCTACTACTCCAATTGATGGCGTAAACAATGACGTCACTGAAGTCGCGGTCTACACCACAAGAGCTTCAATAGGAGACCCTACACGCTCTATTTGGATGCGATAAAGCCCTTCAAGCTCTCAACTACGCCTTTGCGCTTCTCCAAAATGTCCACTGGTGAATACCGTTACATGTGCGTATATTCTGGCATGTTCTCTTTGGGTCCCCATGTTGATAGTGAAAGTCTGCTCCGTACACACATGTACCTAATATTACGGTGTTTGACATTGAACACTGCACTTTACCTCTGTTTTTTGCATTTTTGTATGTATTTCAGCATGCATTTTTTACATATGATCTTGAGGGTCCTTGAACCAGAATAATATTTCACCGTTAAACAATCCATAATAAATTTTGAGAGCCAGAACGCACACTATGCAAGCCTCATTTCTGTGGCTTTTCACTTTTATGTGTTAATTTGTGTTCCTGTTGGCGTCTTTATCTGTTCACAAGCATGGTTCCCTTTCTGCGTACAGCGATATGGACAGTCAACACTTACATGGTCTTTCATCAGTGTGGTTTCTTTCATGTTTCTTTAGGTTCCATCTGTGTGAAGAGCTATATGGGCAGAGTGAGCATTTATATGGCTTTGCACCAGTATGTCTCCTTTCAAGATCCTTCAGGCTCCCTTTCCGTGAACAGCTATATGGACAGAGTGAGCATTTGTATGGCTTTGCACCAGTATGTGTCCGTTCATGTAGCCTAAGGTGTCCTATCGTTGAACCGCTGTATGGACAGAGGGAGCATGTGTATGGCTTTTCACCAGTATGTGTTCTTTCGTGTACCTTTAGGCTCCCTTTCTGCGAACAGCTATATGGACAGCGTGGGCATTTGTATGGCTTTTCACCAGTATGTGTTCTTTCGTGTAACTTTAGGCTTCCTTTCTGTGAACAGCTATATGGACAGACTGAGCACGTATATGGCTTTTCACAAGTATGTGTCCTTTCATATTCCTTCGGGTTTCCTTCGTGTGAACAACTGTATAGACAGACTGAGCATTTAGATGGCTTTTCACCAGTGTGGATTATTTCATGTTTCTTTAGGATCCATTTGTGTGAACAGCTAAATGGACAGAGTGAGCATTTGTATGGCTTTCCGCCAGTGTGTTTTCTTTCGTGTACCTTTAGGCTTCCTCTCTGTGAACAGCTATATGGACAGACTGAACATTTATATGGCTTTGCACCAGTGTGTGTGCTTTCATGAACCTTCAGGCTCCCTTTCCGTGAACAGCTATATGGACAGACTGCGCATTTATATGGTTTTTCACCAGTATGTGTTCTTTCATGTACTTTTAGGTGCCCTTTCTGTGAACAGCTATATGGACAGACTGAGCATTTGCATGGGTTTTCACCAGTATGTGTTCTTTCATGTACCTTTAGGTGTCCTTTCTGTAAAAAGCTATAGGGACAGAAGGAGCATGTGTATGGCTTTTCACAAGCATTAACTCTCTCAGGTGTGGTTCTTCCTTTATTTTCCGTTTCTGGATTGCAAAATCTCAAAGAATCGTTGAGCAGTTTTGTCTTCTCTGCTGTCTTGACGTTTACCATGTACATGGCCACAGGAAAAGGTCTGCCAGAGCAGAAATCATCGACACGTGACTGCTCGTCACCAGAACACTTGTTGACAAAGGACTAAATTAAATAGAAAACATCAGCCTTATTTTTATATCAACAAGTCTTTCCACT